>CM039472.1:25689459-25772176 GCA_022433065.1 Begonia loranthoides | reverse complement strand
CTAAGTGCAAGTCGGAGCTGGCTCGCCTGCTGGCTCGCGAGCCAGCCCGCCAGGCTCGCCGAGCTCGGGAGCCCGAGTGCTCGGGCTCGGCTCGGCCCGTCTACCGGGCCCGAGCTGAGCCCGCTCGGTCCTGTAGCGATCCGAGCCGAGCTCGGATCGCTACAGTACCGAGCCGAGTGGGCGGGCTGGCTCGCCACTATGTACACCTTTTGTTCTCTCCACTTCTCACGTCATCATTCCCCATCCAAACCAATCTCTCTCTCTCTTAATAGTATATATTTTAAAAATAATGCAATAAATGACTTGTCACATCTTATGTTGTCATGTTGTAGAATGTAGCGTAACAATTCCGTATAGGTGGAACAAAAATTATGTCACAGTAGAATATCTCAATTCTCACCAATAACAGGTGACATTATCAAATTGAGGACAAGTGTTAAGAGGTAATTCAATAAATTAATTCAACTTCTATCCATAATTAAATTAAATGTGATATTTGACAAGAATAAGAATAATAATTAATATAATATGTTGTTCATTTGTAAATAAAATTGTCGATACTTTAAATAATAAATTGTTTGTGAATGAATCATACATTATTTATATGAAGAATTACTTTTCTAAAGAAATAAAAAAAATCAAAATATTTTCTCAAATGAAATAACAATTGTAATATATGGTTCATATTTTTTTTTTTAAGGAAAATTAAATTTTTTTGCAGCTCTCCTTGATTCGCGTAATTGTTTGGAACGAGAATGGAAAGTCTCCTTTTTTCTTTCTCAATTTTCTCTCTTTTCTCGTTATAACAAAGACGTTCCTCTTCTCTTTTTCACTTTCTATTCCCGTATTCCAATTCCTTCCCTTTCTCTCTCTATTCCACGTACGAGTATTCGTCAGCAAAATTTAGAGAATGACTTTGAGCCAGATCACCATCTCGGTAAGTTGAATTTCTTCCCTTCTCTGTAATGTTGAGCTATTGGATTGAAGTACTTATTTTGATTCAAACATTTGGAAGGAATCTGTGGGGTTAATCGGGACTTTTGGAAATAAGAAATCAAAAATTGAAAATCGATAAGGCATTGGTATGTCAAAATTGGATTTTTCTCTTTGGCCTTGCCTTGTATACTGATGATTTATGTCTAGATATTTGGATTGTTGAGTATTGTTGAATTCTTTTGTTAATCTACAGTAAAGAATGAACGATTTTGTCAAAATATTTGATGAACCTAACATTTCGGTGAACGCCATCAAGAACGTCGCGACTCTGTAAACGTTGAATTGCAGTAGGGCAGAACCTTCAAGCTCGGTCAATCGTGCGACAACAGTGTGTTGCCGATTCGAAGGCATGAGTGATGCACAAGTCATGTCGGAGTTCCTTCTCTGGCTGCGACTTATGATCCCTCACGGCCACTATTTGGACTTGCAGTCTAGACACAATGGTCGTGGTCTGGATCCAATGTGGATCGCAAACCAAGCCTCTCATTAGGCCGTGGTCCAATCTTTTTGGGTCGCAATCCAATACCAATTTTTGGTCTACTGTGGATTTATTTGGAGCCTAATTTAAGGGATTTCTACCCAAATTAATTATGGATTAATTTTAAGTGGAAATTTGGAGATTTTAATTTATAAAATTTCACCCAAAAATTTAACGATTTTATTTTTGGATAGGTACCCAAAAGTTAATTTAAATTGTGGACATTTGGATAATTGGGATTGGGCCGGTGGTAAGTCAGCTTTGAGGTAGAGATTTAATTTTATGCACAACATTGCATAATTTTTTTCTAAAAATAATATTTTGAGACGTGTCTCATATAAAATGATGTGTCCATTTTATGGCATTTCGGATTTTATATTATATGTAGTTTTTCACTGTACACGTTTTATTAAAGCATGCATATAAAAATTACTGAATCAACTTGGTCGTGTGAACTGAGTTCGATCAACCCAATATGGGGTCTGTTTTACTTTACGCACATTCGACTATGGAAGGAAGTATCTGTTTGTTGTAAATTAGAGCAATGAGACAGTTGTATGTGTCGTGTCCCTAAGCGTAAAACCCTAAACATGATCAAAGTTTTTATGTAGCTTTTGTGATCATCAAACATCGCTTTTATGATGTGATATGTCTATGACATATTGTGCCTAGAGTCCATGAATGACTCTATTTTCACTATGATTTTTATTTTAGTACAACAATATCTATTTTAATTACATACCACATTAGATTGAGTTATTTAAAATGTGTGCCCCTCTATACAATTTTCTAACAAAAAATGAATTTATGAAACATCAGTTTAAAGATCATGCATGCTTAACCATTGTTCTAAATTAAATGCTAAATATCAAATCTGATCCCTATTGAGTTTAGTCAACTTACCTCAATGACACTCTTTTAGGACTTTATCGGAAAGACTTCTCATTGCCGAACTAGGATTAAATTTAGTGGAGTTTATTTTATTTCCAATACTTTAATAATTTTTCCCTTACACTTTGTTATGTATAACTGTAATTTCTATTTTTTTTATTCTTATTCCGCTCAATTACTTTTGGATTATTTTGCTACACTTGTTGGACCTATTAATCCCATGTTTTGTCGGGCTCTGGCTTGTAATAAATGTTGTAAACTGCTAATTAATAAAATTAAGAAAATGGGTTGGATGATTAAGTTCTTTCTGGTTGAGTCATTCCTCAATTTGTCTTAGGTCTCTTGATAGTCGTGACAGAATTTTTGGTATGAGAGTCAGGTTCCCATCTTGAAGAGTGATATCAATAAGATAGGTAGTATAATAATATATAAGGATTACAAATACTGTACCTAAGGATGTATTCTAACACACCCCATAAATTTTTCAGATTTTCAAAAATGCCTCCAAGAAGAGTTCCTAGAAACCGTACTCTTGCATCACCTACTATGCAAATGGCTAAGTCGCAGCCTACTGATCCTCTTGTAGCCCTAAGGGATGTACCATAAAATTTGTCCTGTGATAGTGGAAACCAAGACCCGAAAATGCACCGCATGAACTTCTTTATGCAGTTGGGACATATGAACCCACCGGTGTTTGTGGGCGGAGTTGATCCTCAGAATGATGAAAATTGGTTGAGGGTGATGCAGAAGAATTTGACCTCTATTGGAGTCCCGACGGAGTATTGGGTTGGGTTTGCGACTTTCTATTTTGAGAAGATGGCCGAAGTATGATGGAAGTCTCTCAGATTGAATTACCCGTTGGATAAGATGACATGGACACAGTTTGAGGTAGTGTTCAGAGACAATTATTGCAACGCTAGTCATCGCCAGAATATAATTAGTGTGTATCATGATTTAGAGTAGGAGAGTCTGACTATGCTGGAATATTATGCCAAGTTTATGGAGTTGTCACAGTATATCAGGGAGATGGATCTGATAGACAAGATGACAAAGTTTAGAAAACATCTTAGGCCTAAGATTCGACATCAGTTATCAGTTATGCGGTTTAGTTCCATTTCAGATGTGCTTGCTGCTGCTTAGCGAGTGTAAGCTGATTTAGTTGAACAGTTTGGTGAGTATAAGGGAAAGTCAAACAAAGAACAACAAGTGTGATGTAAGATAACCAAAAAGGATCAAAAGAAAGGTCAAAAGAAAGGAGGACACATTCAGAGTGGAGCTAGTGGATAGTCTAGTGACACTCCTTATGCTAGTGGGCGCTCAGGCCCTTATATTTGTCATACATGTGGACAGTTTGGACATTTGAGGAGAAACTGCCCAGCGAATCCTAAACATTCATAGATTAATTGGCCCCTGCTTAGTCAACTTCTATTAGACTTGGTTTTGGAGCTGACAGAGAATTTTTAGGACAAAATAAGAGTAGTTATTCTAGACCCAGAGCTTTACTTCACCACAACCAGTTGGGTGTAGACTGCCATTTCAGCAGTAGTATAGCCTACTAATATCAACTTTCAGAGGTCTACTATATATCGCAGAGTTATGCATCTAGTGTCACTCCTGCAGGATCTACTAGTCAAACGACTGGTGCTACTTCCAGTTCATCGACGGGTAGATTTGGTGGAAATAAGAAGGACAAAGAGAAGATGACTTGCCAAGCTTGTGCAGTTTCAGGATCTGAGCCTATTGATCAGTCATGCCAAGGCGTCATTGATGATACACTCCTTTTATTTAACACTATGGTGCATGTATTGTTTGATACTGGTGCATGCATTCATTTATTTCTGCATCTCTTGTTCGTGTTATAGGTGTGACTATAGAGAAGTTAGAAAATTCTTTGATTTTGAGTACTCCTTTGAATAAGATATATGAAATGTATCTGGTTATTTCAATCTGCTGCCTTTTTTGTTGATGGGCATGAACTATCGGTTGATCTAATAGTTATACCTATGGATCAGTTTGATGTAATCCTAGGAATGAATTGGTTGAACCTATATAAAGCTAAGATTGACTGTCATCGGAGAAATATTACCCTTGCAGTTGAAGATGAAAAAATTTTGGTGCATCCATGATTCTGTATTGTAAGTCTGCTTGGGTGGTCGGAGGAGATTATAACTTTACGAGAGTATTTTTTTCTATTAGCGGTGACCTTGTTACGATCAGGCAGGATTCTGATTTGTCAATGGTTTATGACTACCCTGATGTTTTTCCTGAGCAAGATTGAGTTTTGTATTGATTTAATACCTGACACTACTCTAATTTTGATTGCTTCGTACCACGTGACTCCTACTAAATTAAATGAATTAAGAACCCAATTGAATGATTTACTGCAAAAAGAATTTATTCAGAATAGTAATTCACCATGGAATGCACTAGTCTTATTTGTAAAGATGCAGGATGATTCATTTCGCCTATGCATTGATTACCAAAAATTGAATCATGTGATAGTCAATAACAAGTATCTTTTGCTAAGAATTGATGACTTGTTTGATCAACTGGGAGGATCTATTTACTTTTTTAAGATCAATTTGAGATCTGGTTATCTTCAACTAAAGATACGTGAATAAAATATTCCTAAGACAACTTTTTGGATTCGATATGGACATTTTGAATTTATGGTGCTTCCATTCGGATTAACTAATGCACCAGCTGCTTTTATGAATCTTATGAATCTAGTATTTCGGCCTTATCTTGACCAGTTCATGGTGGTGTTCATCAATGATATTCTAATATATTCTAAAACTGTGGATGAACATATGAAACATCTAAGAATTGTTCTGCAGACATTGAGGGAGCATCAGATGTATGCAAAGCAAGAAAATTACAACTTTTGGATGACTTAAGTGAAGTTTCTAGGTCATGTTGTTTCTCAAAATAGCATTTCTGTGGATCCAGCTAAGATTGAGGTTGTGTTAGAATGGAAGCCACCCAAAAATGTTACTGGGGTGCGTTGCTTCTTGGGTCTAGCCGATTATTATCGTCAACTCGTGAAAATTTTTCTTCTATTGCTATGCCGCTAATGCAATTGACCAGAAAGAACGTGAAATTTATTTGGGATGAAAAGTGACAGGTCGCTTTTGATGAACTCAAGCAGAGGTTGACTATTGCTCTAGTTTTGGCAGTACCTGATGAAAGTTTACCTGATACAGTTTATACAGATGCATCAGGAGTTGGTTTGGATTGCATTCCGATGCAACAGAATAAAGTGATAATTTATGCATCTCGGTAATTAAAGACGCATGAACGAAATTACCCTACTCATGATTTGGAGCTTGTGGATATTATTTTCTCCTTAAAGATTTGGTGAAGTTACTTGTATGGTGCTAAATTCGAGATATTTTTGAATCACAAGAGTTTAAAGTACCTATTGTCACAACATGATTTGAATCTCCAACAATGTCGATGAGTGAAATATATGGAGGACTATGACTTCACTTTAGAATATCATCCTGGAAAGGAAAATGCTATAGTTGATACCTTGAGTCGTTATCGTCAAGGGTCTCTTTCTTGTCTTGTGTTAGATTATTGGAAGAGATGTTTAAATATTGGAGATTAAGAGATGCAGTACCAAGAGGATGGTCAAATAGTTTGAATCTTTAATTTAGTAGCAACCCTTACACTTTTGGAACGTGTGAAAGACTTGCAGAAGTTTGATGATGAGTTAAAAGAAAGATTCGAGAAGATTAAACTTGGTGAGCAGTTTGATGGTTGGGAGATCAGGTCTAATGAATTTCTATTTTTCAAAAATTGAGTTGTGGTCTCCAGTGATTTGGATTTGTGGTAGAAAATCTTAGCAGAAGACCATAAATCCAGATTTTCTATTCATCCCGGCAGCACAAAAATGTTTCATGACTTGAAGAGTCAGTATTGGTTGATTGAAATAAAACAGGATGTAGCTAAATATGTATCAAAGTGTTTGACTTGTCAGCAAATTAAGATTGAACATCAGAGATCAGCTGGTCTGTTGTAGCCTTTGCCTATCCCTAAGTGGAAATGAGACAATATTACCATTGATTTTTGTGACCGGCTTACCAAAGATGATGTAGAAATTTGATGCAGTATGGGTTATTGTTGATAAATTGATGAAATCTGCACATTTTATTCCAGTCAGAATAGATTTCTCCGTGACGAAACTGAGTACGTTGTATATCGAGAACATCGTTCATCTTCACGGTGTTCCCTCGAGTTTTGTTTCTGATAGGGATCCGAGATTCAAGTCAAAATTCTAGAAATCCCTTAAAAAAGCTTTGGGCATGAAGTTAAATTTGCGTACAACACATCATCCTTAGACATATGGTCAATCTGAGCATACGATCCAGATTCTGGAGGATATGTTAAGATCTTGTATTTTGGATTTCGAAGATAGTTGGGTGAATAACTTGTCTTTAGTGGAGTTTGTTTATAACAATAGCTATCACACCAATATCGGTGTTTTACCATATAAAACTTTATATGGAAGACCATACTGATCACCTTTATGTTAATCTGAGACTGAGGAGCGTGTCACTCTCGGGCCTGATATAATTCAAGAGACAACTGAGAAAGCTCAAGTAATTAAAGAGCAAGTGGGTACAGTTTAAAGTTGGTAGAAGAGTTATGCAGACCTCTAGAGGATAAAAGTAGAGTTTGAAGCCGATGATTTTGTGTTTTCAAAGGTGCGACCTCATCAAGGTATAAGTTGTTTCAGTGTGATAGGAAAGCTAGCCCCAAGATATATAGGTCTTTTTTTTGGATTATTGAGCGGATTGGTTCAGTTGTTTATCGATTGGAATTACTGCCACAGCTAAATTATGTTCATAATGTCTTTCATGTCTCTATGCTAAGAAAGTACATTCTTGATCCTTCAAATGTTATTTCTTGGACTAAGGTATCTACTAAGGAGGATGTATCTTATGAGGAAGAATCTGAGAAAATTCTGAGTTGTGAGATCAGAGTTCTACGTCACTGTGAAATACCTCTTGTACAGGTTTAGTGAAAGAATCATAGTGAAAGAGAAGTCACTTGAGAGATTAAATCAGAAATGATAGCTAAGAACCACTGTTTGTTCAATGGTTTGCTATAGATTATTCTAAATTTTGAGAACAAAATTTTCAAAGTGTGGAAGAATATAATATATTGTTCAAATTTGTTTAAAGGAAAATTAAATTTTTTTGTAACTCTCTCTTGATCCGCGGAATTTTTTGGATCGGGGAAGGAAAGTCTCCCTTTTTCCTTCATTATTTCTCTCATTCCCTGTTATAACAAAGATGCTCCCCCCTCTCTTCCTCACTATCTATTCCCCTCTACTGATTCCTTCCATTTCTTTTTCTCTCTATTCTCACTCTCTTTGCTGACCATTTGTGACGCCCCGCGTCAAAACCGTACTTTCTTACGTTATTTTTCCTTTTTAAAGTGCTGTGTAAAAATTTTTCTTTTTATTTACTTAAAACGGATAAGGGTAAAAACTTAGGTTTCAGCGTAGAAATCTCAAGAGTGTAAATAAATCAGAGTAAAGCGGAAACATTATTAAATGCACTAAATAAAGTTCAGAGTTAAAAGTGTAAACATAATTAATATTCAAAACATGGTTTTAGGGTTAGAGTAAGAGTTAATATTTTACAAACGTGTCCGTTATCAAACCCTTTCAAAATAGTGAATTCTTTTCTTCTTCTCTTGAGCTATACGTCTACTCGGGTTGCGATTCGTCCGGATACTCCACAGGCTCCACAGAAAAGGCATCATCCTCTACTCCTGGCATTATCATCTCATTTCCTACACCACAAGCAAGACGTGAACCTAAAGGCCCAGTAAAGAATTGAGGTTATGCAGTATGCTATGCCTCTCTTTAGTTCTTTTGAAATGGGTACCACCCTAAACTCATCTTTTCATTACATTCATTCATTACTCGTACTTCGAGCGGGAGATTGGAGGAACTCATGTGTGATGGTATAGTTTGATCGGCTTCTAACCTTCTGTGTGTAGCTAGTCTCATTCCCGACAAGGTAAGGGTGTAGCCTAGCAACCAAACTAGATCCGAACTACCCATCTGGCTCCCCCCCCCCAACTCCCCATCATCTTTTTCTTTCATTCATTTCATTCATTCTTTTCCTCACGTAATGCATAGAGTACCACCCCAAGATGACACTTCATACTTGTTTCTATTATCATGATGCATGTTGATACATTCTAAAATAATGATAATTAAACATAATAGAATAATGAATAACAAAAATTAAAACGAATAATTATAGCAGCGAATTGAAATAGTGAACATAAAATACCATGCTTAAATTTTCAGAATATAGCGGTAGCAGAAAATGAAAATTTAACATGCTTCTAAAAGTGAAATATACAGCAAACATAACATTGAAATATCATGCTTTTAAATAACGAGTTAAGCGACGAACGTAACAATGGACTAGCACGCTTTTAATATTAGATAAACATTGATCTAACAATTAAGCGGAAACATACTCTATAACTTACTATGCATTTATGGCATAAATAAATTCTAAGCATTAGGGATAGTATTCATTCAGAGTAAAATATGGTTTAATGGCATAACTTTAACTGGGTTAATAACATAGTTCATTGTTACCATTATTAACCTATTTAACATGCTCAATCGTTACAAATATTATCCTAGTTAACTTTGTTATTGTTATTAACCAAGTTGATTAAACAATGCTCAAATTAAAGGAGAAATGACTATTGTTATTAACCTAGTTGGTTCAACATGATCAAATTATTATCGTTATTAACCTAGTTGGTTAAACATGCTCAAATTAAAGGAGTAATGACTTCTAATTATCCAGAGATTTCAACACTATTAATAGTAGGACAGTATTAACTTATTGTTACATCAAGTAAAACAATAACATGTATTCACAGAAGGGAATTATCATCAATGAAATTCATAGCCATTCATGCTTATCATACCATAGTGAAACCTTTAATTCATCGTTTTACACTACAAGGCTTAATGTTAGAGATTTTCATTCAAGCAGTAAACATTTATCACTTTTCTATCAACGTAAAGCATTTCATTGCAATAAAAGAATTTACGGGAAATTAATAGCAACGAAATTAACACCACTCATGCACAGTACTTGTGGGTAGGGCCTCCACAGGCTAAGACTCTGCCCAATCCTTACCTCTATTGAAGAAATCTATCACGGACAACAAAAATCTTAGCTTATAGAGCTTCACAATCACCCTAGTAACACACTGAAGAAGTCACACATTAACTCACAATTATCACCAGAACACTCACAAGCTCACAGAGGACTCACACAACTCAACTGACGATTTTCAGTGTACGATAGTCTCTGGAGGGAGACTATCGTACACTGAAAAAAATGGAGGAGGCTTGCGTCGACGTGGAGAGGAGCGTGCCCAGGCATGGGGAGTCGTCTCCATTTTCGCCTAAGTGCGAATTGAATGGCAAAATGACAAGAAGCTCCATTATTTAAATCCCTAATTTTCGCAGATCTGGGACATTTCGAACAAGGAGAGTCATTCTGGCCTCGTCTGCGTGTGTCCAAAATCGTCATTCCTCCTGATAGAATCGTGTTTTTGGACGAAGGAATGACTCCTTGCCTTCGTCCGCGTTCATCTGAATTTGTCTAAAAATTGGATAGATTCAAATTCTCAGCGTCTGCTACGGTCCGCTGTCGTTCGCCTTCGTCCAAAATTGTCCAGAAATTGGAAAAATTCAAAGCTTAGTCATCCGCCACCATCCACATTCGTCCAGTCCTGTCCAAAAAGTCGAGTTTGAAGACAGGGGACAAATTTGGATGATGCACGTCGTCCTGTATCGTCCCAAAACTCGGGTATGACGTGTTATCCATTTTAAGACGAGGTTCCTCGTCCTTGTGTCCTCCGCCTTTGTCCGAATTCGTTAGATTTCAGCTTTTCTTCACATTTTCATACTTAATTTTTATTCCATAATTTTTACCCAATAATTACACGTCATAATTTAACACGTATCGATACGCAATTTAATATATTAATTATCTCAAAACTGATTACATCGCGTATATGGGGAAAACATTATCAGGGTATTACACCATCTCCCATTTTTCCCTCTCTCCTTTATTTGCGAAATTTCCTCTCCACGTACGAGTCTTCACCAGCAAAATTTGGAGACCTTTCTCTACAAAATTTTAGAGAAGGACTCTAAGCCAAATCACCATCTCGCTAAGTTGAAGTTCTTCCTTCCCCAGTAATGTTGATCGACACTTTTGGAAATCAAAAATTGGTAAGGTAGTGGTATGTAAAAATGAGATTTTTCTCTTTGGCCTTGCTTTGTATACTGGTGATTTTGTTTGGATATTTGGATTATTGAGTATTGTTGAATTCCTCTGTTAATCTGTAGCAAGGAATCGACGATTTCGTCGAAATATTGGATGAACCCAACATTTTGGTGAACACCATCAAGAACATTGCGACTCTGTAAACGTTGAGTGCGGCAGGGCAGAACCTTCTACCTTGGTCAATCATGCGACGACCGTGTGTTGCCGATTCGAAGGCATCGGTGATGCACAAGTCACACCGGAGTTCTTTCTCTAGACACGACTTATGATCCCTCTTGGCCACTATCTAGACCGCAAGTCCAGATAGTGGTCATGGTCTAGGTCCAATTTAGACGCCAACTCAGTCCTCTCATTGGGTTGTGCTCCAATTTTTTTGGGTTGCGGTCCAATGCCAATTTTGGGTTTACTTTGTTTTTATTTTGAGCCTAATTTGAGGAATTTCTAGCCAAATTAATTATGAATTAATTTTAAGTGAAAATTTGGATATTTTAATATATAAAATTTAATCCAAAAATTTGACTGTAACGACTCAGTTTTTCGTAAATCCTTTAAAATGTATTAAAATTTGAAACTTTTACAAAACCATTGAAATCGCTTTTAAAACATATCAGAGTACGACACTGAATCGGCCCGATACTAACATTTCGTTAATCTCATATTGAAAATCCAATTAATGAAATACGGAAGTGTTATAAAAATCATTTATTTAAAATGTGATGGAAGTGTAAATAATTAATGAAAGAAGCTAAACAATTTAAACACATTTTATTACAACCGTGTTCTCTTTGATTCTCTTCAGCCTGGCCAGCCACGAGTCTCGTGCGTGCAAACCCTCATCCCTGCTTATTTATTTTTTTATTATCTGATTATCGTCTTTCGCATTTACTCCTAAGTTTGTGCATTTCTTTTCACGTACACGTACCTATACCTACACCACAAGTAACTGTAAGCCCAAAGGCTTAGTAAGGAAAAAGGGTTTAATGCAATTATGACATGTCTCTCTTTAGTCCTTTTGGAATGAGGGCCACCCAGACCAATCCTTTCATTACGTTATTCGTTCGTTCTTTACTTTACTTTTGTTCATTCGTTCATTTCTCGTACATCGAGCGGGAGATTGGAGGTTGTTCTTTGAAATGATATAGTCTAGTCGGCTTCTAGCCTCCTGTGTGCAAACTAGTCCATTTCCCAGCAAGGTAAGGGTTTGGCCTAGCTGCTAGGCTAGATTCGTACTACCCATTTACCCAAACTCGCTTTTCTTCTTTTTCTTATCATTTCACCTCACATAATGCATGCTTGAGTACCACCAGATGGCACTCCCTATTACTTTCTATTAATGTGATGCATGATCGTACATTCTCAACCGAACATGATGCATGATGCTTTATGACGTAACATTCACAGAAATTAAAGTGCGCATATAAAAGAAAGTAAAGCAGGAACTGTAATTGAAACTGTGCATACAAGAGAATACAGTAATTGAAGGCGTACCATAGAGAACAATTATAATATTGAATTGTAAATCGCAAAGCACATAAGGAAATCAAGCAATAATAATCAAGCGTGATGATAATCGAAAGGGAAATCGAAATATACTATTTATTAACATGCTGATTTCCTAGTCATTTTACATATTCCCTACATTTATTATTCTAAGTGATTACCCTAATCACTTAGCATAATTAAGAAAGATCTATAATATTATTCTGATCTACAATATTAGTCTAGTTAGTTATCATAAATAATTTACATGCTCAAGTTTACTTATTCACTCTACTTAATCAATTTAATTAACATGCATCAACGATTAATCAAGTAAATTAAATAAGCTTAACTATTTAGTTTATCATGCTCACTAGTTAGTTAATTATCATGTTCAAATTCTAATTACGTTAATTGCTCAAATCGATTAACATGCTCAATTGCCCTAGTTACTCAACATGATGATTTACACATGCTACTTAAACAAATTAGTTCGCGATTTGATTATGCTCATTAGTTGATTTTAACATGCATGCCAGTAAATCAATTTAAACATGCGAATGAATTAATTGTTCATACCAGGTAGTTACTTATTAGTCAATTTCATGCTTAAGAAATAACAACACTTACCTAAGCATGTTCTAATTATCGCTAATTAGTTAATTAGGTCACATGTTTAGACAACTAATTTAATTACATGCTTAGGTTACTAAATTGGTTAACATGCTCGAATTAATTAGTTAACAATCTCAAGTCTAATTAGTAAATTAAACATGCTCCGCTCTAATTGAATTACTAGTGCTAAGTTTTTTAGCCGGCTCAAGTTTAGTTGGTTAAGCAAATCAAACATCTAGTGAGTTAGGTAATTCCACATGCTCAACTTAGCTTAGCTCATTTTAATATCTTAGTTTACTACTACAACATTTACTCAAGGTATTAATCTACAGAACAACATGCACCAGAGTAATGTAAGCATAGGGAAATCACAACAAAGGCCTTTAATTACAAAGCAAGTAAAGAGACAGTAAGCATTTCTTGTTTTACGCTTTAACCATTCCTCACCCCATTTTCATTTATCATCTCATTATTAAACAAGGCATTTGTATCACTTAACAGAGAAGGAAATAGAGCACATTATCAAAAGGAAAGTATCACAAAGCTTAACTAAAATTTACAGAACACAATTCACAACTAACAACGAAGGAACAGCCAAGGAAATCAACAAGAAAGTAATGACAGTAAATCATCCAAGGGATTCTCATCTAAATACCAATTAATAACAACTAGCAATAACATTACAGGGAAATCACATAACACTATAATTCTACAGAGCATTAGCAAGACTATCAACAAGGAAATGCAACTCACGCACCCCCTACTTATGGTGTAGGGCCTCCATAGGCCAAAACACCCCTAATTTCTTACCAATTTGAAGACACAGAGCATGAACAGCAACTCCAGCAGCTCCAGTGAGGATAGCAGCTACAACTCCAGCTCCAAGCAGCTCTAGCTCCTTAGCTCTCAGCTCACAGCTCCACTCACTCACTAGAACTCACCACTCACAGGCGATTTTCTCTCTGGAAGGGACTCTCTCTCTCGCAAGTCCCTCTCTCTCTCTGGAAGGAACGAGAAGAAATTGAATTGAAGGAAATGGCAAAGGAGGAAGGCTTTACCTGGGATGGAAGGGACAAAAACGTAGACATAGGGGATAAATTGGACAGCCAAGGCAAGAGGAGGGTGGCCTCGTGCATAGGGAGGGCGACTTTGTCGTCCAGGGTGGTGGAGGGTCATTCGTTGTCTGCACTCAATGGCTACTCTACCCATTTTCATCATTTTATCCCTATTTTATTTGTAGGTTCTGGGCTATTTCAAACGAGTGCGGACGCAGTGGTCTCATCCGCACGTGCAAAATCTCACAGGCTAAATCGTGGCTTCAGATGGGAAAAGACATCCTCGTCCTGGTTCGTACTGTCCGAAACTTGTATTCAGACTCGTTTCAACGTCCGCACGTGGCGTCCGCACGCGTCCGATTTTGCTTATAATTTCGACAAAGGCAAATTGGACGAGGCCACTACTCATCCGCATGGCGTCCGAAAGTGTCCAGGTTAGGACAGAGGCAAATCGGCCGAGGCTACTCCTCGTCCGCACTTGTTCGAAAGTCTGCGACACAGTGCAGTCAGGATGCAGAATGACATCCTGAGTCGTCCCAACCCATTCTTTGTGTGTGCAATGCATTTACGAAGGAAACAACCCGTCCGCAGGCGTCTAGAAACGCCATGGACAGCTTTTCCTCACGTTTTACTCACTTAAATCCTATTTCACAATTTCCCAATAAATACACGTCATAAAATGACACGTATAAACACACAATGTAATATTTCCATACTCCCACACTTGATTACATCACGTATACGAGGAAAATGTTGACAGAAATACTCCTAGACTTAACACTCAGAACACGTCCTTGGTAATACCTCGATAATTGTCCAACTTAAAAAGTCTGGGTGTTACATTGACGATCTTATTTTTGGATAGATACCCAAAAATAAGCTCATTTCGAGGTAGTTATTTTTGGATAACTGGGCTTGGGCCAGTGGTAAGCTCATTTCGAGGTAGTTATTTAATTTTATGCACAACATTGCATAATTTTTTTCTTAAAATAATATTTTGAGACATGTCTTATATAAAATGACGTGTCCATTTTATGGCATGTCGGATTTTATATTATAGGTAGTTTTTCACTATACACGTTTTATTAAAGCATGCAAATAAAAATTATTGAATCAACTTGGTCGTGTGAATCGAGTTCGATCGACCAGATTTGAGGTCTGTTTTACTTTACGCACATTCAACCATGGGAAGCTATGCTTTTTTGTTGTTAACTGAAGTAATGGCACAACTGTATGTGTTGTGTCCCTGCATGCAAAATCCTAAACCAGATTATAGTCTTTATGTGGCTTTTGCTATCGCCGAATCGGTTTTATTTTGTGATATGCCTATGACATGATGTGCCCTAAATCCGTGAGTGACTCCATTTTCACTGGTATTTTTATTTTAGTACAACAAGGATCTATTTTAATTATATACCACATTATAGTGGGTTGTTTAAAATGCATGTTGTACAATTTTCTAAAAAAAATAAATTTATAAAACATCAATTTAAAGATCATGCATTTTTAATCATTGTTCTAAATTAAATAATAAAGATCAAATCTAATCCCTATTAAATTTAGTCAACTCACCCCAATGACACTCTTTCAAGACTTTATCAACAAGACTTTCCATTGCCGGATCATGATTAAATTCGGCAGAGTTTATTTTATTTCCAGTACTTGAATAATTTTTCCCTTGAGAGATACTCTGTGAGATACACTTTGTTATGGATAGCTGTAATTTCTATTATTTTTATTCTTATTCCGCACAATTACTTTTGGATTATTTTGTTATACTATCTTGATATCACTTTTTGAATCTGTTACCCCCACATTTTTTTGGGTCTTGACTTGTAATAAATGTTTTAAGACTTCCGCTGCTAATTAATAAAATTAATGAAATGAGTTAGATGATTCGATTCTTTCAGGTCGGGTCGTTTCTCTTTCTGTCTCAGATTGCTTGTGTAACATCCCGTGTTCATTTATCTGTAATTTAACCGTATAAAAATTTTCACTTTAAAAACACGTGAAAGAAAACCAAAGTAAACGAAATGCGGAAGCCTTTTCAGAGTTTAACAAAACAACAGCGAAAGTCTTTTAGATTTAAAACACTAGAAATCACCAGTTTAAAACTTTCAATGTAAACAACAATAACTTATTTACAACATTCATCACAAACCATTAAAACACTTTGAAATACTTAGCTTACTTAAAATCATTTCTTGTGCCATAACCCACTAAGGTCAATCCACCAACAACACAAAAGCCCCAACTTGGCAATACTACATCACAAGACTTAACTATGAGTCTAGAGTCAGTAAGCAATATAAATATAAAAATGCTCATGCCATGCTCTTTAAAAACACATGGAGTTTTCAATGTTCATTTTTCCATTACCATTACCTTCACCGATGTTGGAGATGTCAACTTGACAAGGTAAAACTCACATCTCACAACATCATTTACATTTTTTTTTTCGCGTGTAATCTATTTTCATTTAGTTCAAATTACCCATCCAAGTGTTAGAGATATCAAACTTGACAAGGTAAAACCCACATCTCTAAACACCTATTTATGTTTGTTCAAGTTGTTCCGTTTACATTTTCAAAACGATGTAGAAAACCATTTTCGTATATTTGGAAAACAATGATGAATGAATGCATGCATATAATCCTATCATACATGTCTATCTAACATACCCTCAAAACATGATCAATCCTTAACATAAAGCATTGAACTTAATCTAATAAATGCACAATAACACAAAGCAATTAGCAATTCATCCTCAAACAACATTTATCACAACCTAATCATCTGGTAAATATAGTGAGCATACGAACCCTAACTCTTGTGATGTAGGTCCTTTTGGGCAAAACACATGCAATTTCACTTACCTGGAGTCCTTAGCAAGTTAGCACTTAGATTTGTCCTTCACAATACCTATTCATAATTAAACACATATAGACATCAATAATTATTTTCCAACAATAAAGTCCCCAACACCTAACTACCAGCAGTGAGTAACCTCCATTTATGTGTTTAATTATTTCCAACACCCAAAATGTAAAGGAACAACAACTAAGCCTAGCCATTAGTAGACATCGAATCTGATTAACCATGAACATTAAACCAACTTAACTATGTATTCCAATTTGCCAGCGAATAACATGAATATATTGTTAGACATAAAACCCATGCATATGACTGTAACCAATTCCACACTCATCAACCTTCAACATGCACAGATTCTATTACAACAACAATATGTAATGGCTTATTCCAATCATTGATTTCTAACTCCCTATTCCATTTCATAAATAGGTTTTCATTCACTATACGAGGAGATTATATGACCATATAATTTCAACATTCAATTCATAAGCAAGACATCTCCTAGTTATCCCAATAATTACACCAGACAACTAATCCCCCAACAGATTATCACTTTCATCAAGGCAATAACTAAGCATGGCCATTACGGTATATCCATTATCAAACAAAACTCAAACCTTAAGAAACCATGGAAGAATCAGCTTACCAGAAAATCCGAGAAACCAAAAACTTGAACTCCATATACCTTCTCTCCTTCTATCACTTTCGGACCGCTTTTCCCCTTCATTTTCTCTTCTCCAGAATCCCTCTCCTTCTCACTCTAAAATCCCAGAGTTTCTCGACATTCTCTATGTAAAACTCCCCGAAACCCTTTCTTGGTCACTTTTTGTAAAACGATACAACACTCTCTCTGTCTCTTATTTATAGACTACGACCATCGTCCTTTCAGCGTCCAAATGAAGGTGAAGAGGTCGAGGGAGGGACGCTTCAAGCATCCATGAAGCGCCAAGTGTCGAGCCTCTTCCATTTCCAGGCGACAGTTATCATTTTCGATGACCTTCCAGTTTGCCGGTTGATCAACCTCCTTCAGGTGATCGACCACAAAGCTATAGATTAACACTTTCCTTCAGTGTCGATCGATCACTTCTTCATGTGATCGACCGCAAATCCATATTTTCACAAACTGCCTTGGTCCCAGTCAATCAAGTGATCGACCGCCAAAAGTCCATAAAGCATTTCTGCTTAAAATTTGTGAATACTGGTCGATCAAACCCCTTCAGGTGATCGACCGCTTCGATTTTCATTCACCACTGTCATTTTTGCGGTCAACCATTTCTAACTATTGCTGCACTCCCAATGTTTTATTTCGCTACTGCCATTTTCGCTGTCAACCTCGTGGTCGACTGTTTCTAACTACACTGCATTCTTGATTAAAATCTCTTTGAATCCAGTCGATCAACCCCCTTTTGACGATCGACCGGTTCAACATTCCTTCGCCATTAATGATCGACCGTATCCAACTTGATCAACCGCCATCCTTTCCTTATTTACTTTAAATTATTTCGGTTAATAAATTTCTTCCATTAATCGTACAATACCTCAAACAGAAACTTTCATTCATCTCTTCAAAAACTACACAACTATCAATCATTAATCCAAATTCTAATATCACTCCTTTTAACTCCAATTATCTTTAAACAAATCTCCAATAATATTAATCTTTCCCCAAAACTTATCATAATTCACTTTATGCAAATACCTTTCCTTCGACCAAAACCTTAATCGTTCAATTCAATTCAATCCCTAATACCTTCAAAATCCTCAATAATTACCACTTAATCCTTACGCTTCGTACTACGAAAATATGAGATTTTACACCTTGCATGTCGGGACTAGGCCTGGGCAATAACCGACAGGAACTGAGAACCGAACCGGAACCGACAATCGGTTATGGTTCGGTTCCAAGCGTCGGTTCTAAAGAAATTTTTCTTATCGGTTCTCAGGTAGTGGTGTTAAAATGGGTTCGGTTCTCGGGTAGTTGTGAGAAGAACTGAGAACCGATAAGGACATGACTAATTCCTAATTACGTTGATTTAACCCGCTGCTTCTTTTACGAAGGAAGAAGGTAAACTAGGGCAGAACCCTATTTCCATTCCTTCGACCGATGGCTTTCGCAAGAGAGGGAAAGAGCGATTCCAGCAGACAACAAAGGCGAATTGATGGTCTCGACGACTAGAGTCGCTGTCTGTTCGGGGTTTTCTGACCGCGGGCTGAAGCGCACTTTGTTGGAGGTCGAATCGCAAGGGACGACGAGGTGCGACAGAAGCTTGGGTTCTACGAGCGGACTGACGACACTGTATGGACAACAAAGGGCTAAACTGAGGGTCTCCATTTTGCTGACCCTTCGATTTCAGGCTCTGACTCCGGGCTTCAGCGACAATAGCAGCTCCAGCGAGGGGTCTCTTCGTGATGATTCGGAGAACAAAGGGTCGAGTCAGGCCCCATTTTGTCGTTCCTCTGATTTTGGGTAAGAAAATGTGGAATGCTATGTTTTGACTCCGTTCTGCTCGGATCTTGCTGACTTAGCGTGGATGTTTCTGCTTTGATAATGATAGCAGTAGATTGGAAATACTCTGTTTCATGGAAAATGCCTCTGTTTTAGGTGAAAAGAAATGCCTTGATTGTTTGTTACGGCTCTCTGATTAAGTTGATGAATGAGGGTTAAGGTATATGTGATTTTGTCATTTCTCTGGTGTTGATTTACTTTGGCAATCAGGATCGAGCGGAGAAGGAGGAATGGGTGGATTTACTTATTCAATGTCCACATGGGGAACCGAGAACCAATAGGAACCGGACCTGGAACCGAGGTCGGTTCCGGTTCTGGTTCCGGTACCCGTTCCCTTCGGTTTCGGGTTTGGTACCGTATTGTCGGAACCGAGAACTGAATACTTGGTTCCGAACAGTCCGAAATCAAACCCGATACCCAATTTTCCCAGGCCTAGTCGGGACAACAATAATATAAGACATTATCCTAAGTTTTACTATTTTTGAAAAGCAGAAGATAAACTTGTTTATTTGTCAGTTATTTTATTGTATAGAAATGGTAAGTGACGAAGTGATAAGAATGAATTCTTAGTCTGTCAGTGTATCATATTTTTTGGAATCAAAATAAAAATAAACATAAATCATAGAAAAAATATATATAATTCATCATAAAACTAAAACTTAAACTTCACCATTAATGAGCGAAACCAGCCCAATTAGGTAAACGTAATTCGTTTCACTAAAAATGGTGGATGCAAAATCTATGGCGAACCTAAATCTCTGTTTTGAAGAACTGAAATGAAGAAAGACAAGAAAAAATGATACAACTTTCATTATATACAGAACGAAAATGGTGAATCTATGGTTAGTACGGGGGCACCCAAATGCGCGGTGGCTTCGGCGGCTTTCCCACTTTCACCGCCACCGTTTCCGGCCGCTCCAGCTCGCGAGGAGACGGAAGTGCTATGAACTTCGGCATCTGATCCCCCGGCATCAGAACCGGCAAGGTCAGGCTTTGTTTTTGCTTCGAATCCTGTAGAAAGTCAGAAACTGTTCTTATCAAGCTTTCATCTTCGAATAACCTCAGAGGAGTGAGAGAGAGAGAGAGAGTTACCGAGACGGTGAGCTTAGATTTGGTCGGCGGTGACTGAACGTCAGCTTCAAGATCGATGTCATGGGAGAAAGATTGGCGAAGAGATCTGAGCTTGTCCCAGTGGTAGCAGCAGGAGAAGATTCCACTGAGACTGAAGATGATAATCAAGAGGAGGGCAGTGCCAAGAGGGAAGCCGAGGGACGGCCGAGATGGGTCCGCGTGCGGCGAAGAAAGATCCTGACTCTCCATTGATTGTACTCGATGGCTTTCTCTCTTTCTCTCCTGTCAAATGTCAGACAACAGAAGGGAAGAGAGAGAAGGTAGGGGAGATGGGAGTGCGAAAATGGCGGAGAAAGTAAGAATTTATAACGAGAAGAAGCAGATCAAGTGTGTGTACGTGTAAAGGTACGTTTTAAGTACGGAAAGTAGTGCAGTGGGCCCACTTCTTTCTCAAGGATTAATGCATCTAGTGGACAAGGCAAAATCGTTAAAATTTAATGCCACGTACTCTCTAGTTTGAGATTAAACAATTAAAATTTTGAACTATAAAAAATTAAAACTGTCAATCTTACAGTCAACTTTTTCCGTCCAAATTCGTCAAACTTAACTCCTCAGTTAATTTAAAAAAATTTTCCCTCAATTTCGATCTCGTTCGTCGGTGCTAATCTTTAAAATCGATGTAAGTTCTTCCATAAAAATGAATTTCAGAGTTGAAGATTCAAAAATTTTGAACTTTCTGACTGTAAAACGACGATTTTTGAAGGAAAGTCGTTCGTTTTAGGTTAAAATACGATTTTTAACATTTAACGGACGTCCGTTATATGTTGATGGACGTCCGTTATACGCTGATGGACGTCCGTCGTAGATTAAAATACGCATTTTTACCTAAATGGACGTCCATCCAGTCATATTACATTTAATATTAATAAAAAAAATTCAAAATACTGTTTTAACCCTATAAAGAAAATGTCAGTAATATTTTTTATGGACAAAAAGGTAATTGAACAGACAAGTTGGGTACAGCTGTCTGCCACTTGTCTGTCCAATTACCCTTTTGTCCCTAAAAAATATTACTGACATTTTCTTTATAGGGTTAAAACAGTAATTTAAATTTTTTTATTAATATTAAATGTAATATGGCTGAATGGACGTCCATTTAGATAAAAATGTGTCCTTTAACCTACGACGGACGTCCATCAGCGTATAACGGACGTCCGTTATATGTTAAAAATCGTATTTTAACCTAAAACGAACGGCTTTTCTTCAAAAATTGTTGTTTTACAGTCAGAAAGTTCGAACTTTTTGAATCTTCGACTCTGAAATTCATTTTTATGGAAGAACTTACATCGATTTTAAATATTAGCGCCGACGAACGAGATCGAGATTGAGGGAAAATTTTTTCAAGTTTACTGAGGAGTTAAGTTTGACGGATTTGGACGGAAAAATTGACTGCGAGGTTGACGGTGTTAATTTTTCATAGTTTAAGGTTTTAGTTGTTAAAAAAAATTATCAAGGGTTTGACTTGTTATTGATTTCGAACTAGAAGGTCTGTGGTGTTAATTTCCCAAATTTAATTTAATTTTAACTCTAACTTTAATTAATTTACTACTTATTGCTTAATTTAATTATATATTTATAATTTATTTTAATTATTATATAAATTTACCAAAAATAAAATTAAAAAGTAAACTCATTACTCATTGACCAACTAAATTTAAGTGGAGGTCATGGCTGCAATATTGAATTCAACTCAACTCATTTGAGTCAACCTATCTAATTTAATTTTTTATTGTTAGTTTTCAGTTTGATTCAAATTCTATTTGAGTCAGGTCGATACATTCGTATACAATAATTAAAATCCTTCTTAAATTTTGGTAGGAATAAGCATTGGTCCAAAATGAAATGTAGTGCTTTCAAATACTTCTATTTTGTTAACATTCCTTTTGACTTTTGTTTTGTACAAAAGATGTCATTGCTAATTTAATTATATCAACCCCTTGTAATCAATAGAGTTTAAATACTTTACATAATAATCATTATTGATATTTTATTAGTAAATCCAACCATAATGAAAATAAATAATGATCATTAATACTTCTCTTTTCTTTTCTGTTTTTTGATATGGTTTTAATACAGTAAAGTGGAAGAAAAGCTTTAGTCATTACCAATTAAGTGGTAGTTATGATAAATTAAAAAATTTAATATATTATTTGCAATTTTAATATTCGTCTAATTAATTTTGTTTTGTCACAATTTTTAACTTGAAATGTGTAATCTCGTGTTAAACGCTTAATGTAAGTATGGTTTAACGGCAGAGCTTATGGAACGTGACAAATGGAAAAAAAATTACAATCAAATCGATAGTTAAAAGTTCAAGTTATTACAAAAATTCATTTGATAGGTAGAACTTAACTAAAACGAAAAATGAAATTGATAATAATGGCTATAAGTAGAATAAATATAGTTATGTATATCAAATTAATTATAAGTAAATATAATTAAGCAATTACAAATATTTGATCGTATATAATTATTTGACTATATAATTTTAATAGATGATTAAAGTATGAAATTTAACTCACACACACTCTCTCTCTCTCTCAATGCACCCAATGAATGTCCATTTAAATTCTCAATTTAACACACATGGCCAAAACATATATTAATGGATTGAACCAGTTGAGTGGTTTTGGGTAGCATAAAATATACATGCTACATCCAAATTTTGTGTAGAAATGTATGCGATAGAAAGCATACAAATGGCATCATAGAGTTTATGTGACTAAAATTCATAATGAACAATCATTGGTATGGTACCAAATTCTACAAAAGAGTGTGTGATCAATACGATTACCAAATTAACAAGACCTAAAAATGTTAGTCTCTTACAAAATTTGTCATATTATCTTATCCCTCTTGATACCCTTTTTTATGGGAGACAATGCTAGGTGCATTGCTTCGTATGGTTGGCAAGAAAGATAGATATTTGTATTTGTACACGCCATTAATGGAGAAGAAGTGGAGCTTCGTTGCATTCATTGACTCTGTTTAGTGTTATTCAAGCGAGATATCATTTTATCAGTCAACCCAACTAAACCACAAAATATTTTGAAGAAGATGATTGCTCATTGGTTATGTAAGTGATTAATATAAAACAACGTCCAATAAACGTGACAAGAATTTTAACACAGCCTCATTCAATTACCTTTGCACCAATTTAAGGCAACTTCATACAGGATCTAACCGATTGTCGAAAAGAATTCTCATCCAGTATGAGGGGAGGTATGGTCCATGTTCCAAAAGGATGCCCAGATATCTTCCCACCTAAAGTTAACATGCTCTATTAGTTGTCTCTATATTGAAAATAACAGCTTGAGTGTTTAATCACATCAAGTTATAACTTCTAATGGTTAGCATGATTACCTTCTCTAGTGGCTTCTTCGCATCTCAACTGATAATCCGAAGACAATTGGGGGTCCAAAGCTTTGAGTAATCTCTCATACTTCTCTTCAGCTTCAGTAATATATTTTGCCTGAAAATAATTATCACAAACCCATCTGGAATTAGAGGTCAACTTTTCAAGTAGGGAGCCCTGTGCGGACAGGAAGGCTTCTTTCGACATTGAGAATAATAATCATATGAATACAACTGAAACTTAAGCACCAAGAAAATCATCACGATTCACTTGGTGATCGAAAAAGTAAAGACCCGTCATTCACATTGATTCCAATCTATCATGAAGTTCCTGTGAACTTGTAACTTTGTAGGTCTTTCTTAATGTTTTATACAGTGAGTATTTTTGTTAACCAACAAAATAGATGTCCACGATGCTATAGCAGTCTTTGATAGCGAAGTGCGGAGATGAAATTTTTTTTAGGCCCTAGTTCCAATCTTTGAGCTACAGAAAATCCTCTTACAAAATTGAAATTGATAAACTTACCAGCACAACTGGGGCAGTACCTCCATATATTGCAACGAACATGCGCAAAATATTAAAATTATTCTCCAATACATCATCCTACATGAAAAAATGATCTTGATCTTATAAGTAATCGCAAAACTGATAAGTTGGTATTGAGTGTATATATTTTCATCAATAATTAGCGGCAGTACCTCATAGTCATATCTACAACATTTTAGTGCCAGCCCAAAATCAAGGGAAATTCACGCCAAGCTTGCGAGAATTTTAACATTTACAAATAAGTCAATAACAAATAGTAATTTTAAAAGTAAGGTACTGATGATATGCTATGGAGAACATCAAAACATTACTTGGAGGTGCTACAGGAATAAGACGTTATAGTGAAAATAATTCATTAGGAAAACTAAAAAGGAGAACTTACAAATCGTCAGCTACCTCAACTATAAATTCTGAGATTGATAGGAAATCCATATGCAACTGGTTAACCTTCAAAAAAGCTCCAAACCAAATACAAATTGATGAAAAATTTGTTGTAAACATATAAATGGTTATATTAACTTCAGCTCAAAAACTTCAAATTTTGAAATTGGTTGTAAATCAAATTACTGTCTCTTCTAATTAATCCATCAAACCAATAAAAAAATTTAAACATGAAGGTACATATAAATGATTAAATTAACTCAAAGCTTAAGTTTTTTTGAATTGATAAAATAAATCAAAAATATAATTTCAAAGTTCAATGACAAACAATACTGCAAGCACAATTACAAGGTGAATAATCAGGTGAATTCCATATGCTTGGCTTTACCAAACAACCACAGCAATATTAACTTGAGGATATACATAATATTCGATGTGGGGTGCAACTAAAGGATAACCTATTAAACTAACGCCATAAAAATTGGAAGTCCCACTTTATATCTTGGCAATATAAAAATTTAGGTTTTAATTACCAGATTGAGAGGATATAGACAATGTACTTATAAAATAATATTGCAAAAGAGAAAGAGATTGGTTTAATCATCAAGTTAATAAAATTAAAAGTGCACTAAGACAAAGCACATAAATTCAAAAAGGGCACTACCTTTTCTCCTCTCAGCTGATACAAAAGAAGATTCAACACTCGATAATCAAAAGATTTCAAGTGAATTGCTCGTATCACATCTTCAACAAATATCTGGTAAGAGCATAATTGAAGGGTAAGACCAGGATATGAATTCTCATGTTTCTAAAGAAAATACAGGTGTTTGTACAGCTATACTATCTAGAACTACTTCCCTAGTTATTAGACTACAGTTTTTCTGTCACACATTTTGTCACAGGTAGCATATAAAGGATATGCGTAAATTAAGTTATATCCACAAGTTATAGCAAATTATACCTTAGCAGTTGTTATACAATATTGAACAAATCTTTGATTGACTAAGTTTAATTCCTTAAATGTTTATACTTCATGTCCCCTTTTAAATGTTCATATCTGTAAATCAACCATCCACAAGTTGGGAATGCAATATATCTTTGATTAAGCTTGACGAAGAATTGTAAAATTGCTTAAAATCTATCCTAACTTATATGGAAGTCCCACGAATGATAAATCTAAGAATTAAGAAATTTTATTAAACCTTTTTGTAATAACATATCACCTGTCCTCAATGTAAAAAAAAATATATTTTCCCTCACATATTATTACCATTGTGATTACCGAAGATTTAGCATTTTTTCGTTTCTAAGATACTAAATCAGAGAAATATGTAGAAGTACATATAAATTCCTAAGAAAATCAATGAGTTACTCCCCAAATTTCTATATTTTCCTAAATTGATTGTAGAGCTAGATACTTTTGCTTTTGTCATCTTTTGATGAAAATTATGTTATTTAGAAAAAATTAAATAAAATCAGGCTCGAGAAAGATTTCTACCTCCTTTTTACTCATCAATGCACTACAAAGCGCTCTTTCAATTTCCCAGTATTCTTCTCCTCTTCTAAATTCCTCTATAATCCTTTATCCATTATGCAAAAGAAAAAAAAAGGTCATAATTATTATGTAGACATCAAAATCCACCTATCGCTCCCACTACACGTAAAGAAAGACAAATCATACCAAGCAAAAAACATAGTACCTCTCTTTTAAAATTCCAAGAGATTCAAGGACGCCCATAAGAGGTCGGAATGGATCAGATTTGATTTCATTAAGAAGCTTATCAAGCCTTCTGTGATCTTCCTGCGCCTTACGGAAGTTATATAAACCAATATGAGCAACATACTTTATTACAAAATTTTAAACAAGTGCTCCAAGCCATCTTCACAGTACAACCTGAGACCCTCCCTCTGACATTGCAATCTCATCCATTACTATCTTCTCGTTCATAATATCTATCTGTTGACAAAAGCACAAAAGACAATTTTAACAAAAACCTAACATATTCTTTGATCAGCTGCCTACACCATTAGCTACCAATTGCTTGCATGCTAGTTTTTTCTGTTCTGATTTATCGCAGAAAATCAAATCATTAATGAAGTGGATGCATAGGCCAGAGATATTTTCTGCAATAATAATTCAAAAATCAACTCTAAAGAACTAAAATAAGAGACTTGATTGAATTAGTAAGTCACCTGATAGATAAAACTTTCTGTGAATGAAAGTATGGGTAAATATTTAAATAAAGATTGAGGCTTCTTGACATCTATTCCATGGAACATAAAATATGACCTGCACTGCAGAACACATTTAAATGTGAACATGATATTTAAATTCCCAACAGAGTCCAAACGTGTTTGCTTTGACATCTAGAGTCACAGCACACCAAAAAGATCAGATAAAAACCAGCAAATGTAACAGCTAAACCCATCAAAGCACTTTTTTCTAAAGGTAACTACTTACAAAATCTTCAAGTGTAGAATTAGCACGCTGCATTGCATCGAAGCCAACTCTAGCTGATTCTTCAAATTTACTTTGTAGTGAAACAATATCAGGATTTTGAATACAATTAAGCTGCAAAGTGTTCTCACAGAGTTTTTCTTGATAACCTATTCTCCGCAGACAGTTTAATCACTTGGAAGTTGGAAGGAATATACAGATTTTCATATTATTTGAAAAGAACGTTGGGTGTAAATAATTTCTTAAACAGAACTAATTTCCCCTCAAAAACAAGAAAATTACCATCGTCTAAGAGCAATTGCGACACCTTGCAAAGAAACTCAGGCGAAATCTACAAAGCATATAACAAGGAGTCATTAATAGATTTATTTATCATAGTAAGAAACAAAACATTATTAATCAACTGCTTACTCTAACCTTAGGCAAGTGATCAGAAATCAAATTGCATTTTTTGAAGTAGTCAAGCTCCCCACGTGGTTGCTCCTTTTTCATGCCATATGAGTAAATGTCAATCCTTTAATTTATTTTTTTATTTTTAAAAGGCTTTTTCAAATAAACCTCAGACTCAAGGGAAATTTATTAAGAAATGAAAACAAATAAATAAGAGATCTAACATCATAGAATAAAACAAATATCAATTTCTAAATCTGTATCTCGTATTGAACTCAAACTACATGCATTCAACCACTAATGAAAACAAACAGCCAGCATAGTTAGCTAGAATGTAAGCTGATGGTAGCTTCTCTGTATGAATGACACAGCCTTTATTCCAAGTAACGAGAATAACCATCAAGATATTATTTCAGTTGTAGGACAAACCAACCCCAAATACTCACTGAAATCACCAACAATTAAACCCAACCAATGTCTAAAAATACCACCTCAACCAGCATAACTCTATCCGCTACTCACTGCTGCATCAGCGTTTTCTTAAATCCAACAAAGATTAGGACTCCGCTGCAGTAATACAAACATTTTTTCGTTGGAGAGCAAGCAATCTCAAATATTTTACCATCTGCAACTCTTGTAAACAATTTAACATAACTGGTTTACTACAGTCGCTACCAAATTTGGAGCGAGTTAGGGGGTATTCATCAACGGACTTTGTTGAAGGCCTACAGCAGTATGAATGGTGGAATTTTATACTAGTTAAATCAATAAATACATCAAATATGCACATTTAATTGGCCTAAAGCATCCATTCTCAACACCTACAGTGGATTCTCTTCGTGACCAATGTGGTGTGCTTGCTGTGTGCCTCAGTCCATAGTATTGGATCGTGACAAGGTATTCATCAATATATTTTAGACAGAACTTTTTCAACTTCTGGTGATTGCAATGAAACACAAAATAACATACCCACGCATACAGACAGACAAGCCAAAGTGATCAATTGCTGTTTGGAGACTAACTTGTAAAGTTTCACCTTCACTAAGCTAAGCAATAGGCCAAATGACTTTCTTGGCCAGAGTTCTTGCATAACACATCATTTCACACTTATAAAAAAACACTTGAGGGAGATACCCTCCTATAATTTGGTTTGCTCCGGGCTGTACTGCACTATTATCCACAGAGTAGCAACTGGTGGAGCGGGGATTCTGTCTTGACAGAATTAAAGGCACGACTGCTCAGCACTCAGCAACAAATGAAGGCCAGTACACATTTACATCACCGACAAGGGACTTTTGTAGCTGGACAACCATCAACATCTCTCATATTCCAGTTCAACATAACAAACAAAGCACATCAGAGTAAAAAGACAATTTCTAAAGGAGAAGATGGAATCAAGCCTAATCTATATGTCTTAATTCTTATACATCCATTCATGATCAAATGGCAGAAGTCTTCACCAAAGAGTTAGAGAAGCAACAGTTCGATTACTTAATATACAAGTTTGGTATGAAGGACAGCTTCAAACAAGCATGATGGAAATGTGAGCAGGGAAAGATTTTCAAATCATATGCAATCCAACTAATAACAAAAAGTTTTTTTTTTCAAAGTTTTAACTAATCATTTCGAATAGGATAGTCATAGATTATAGAAACTTTACCTATTTTTTAATTTGTATTTCTTTTGATAGGATAAGATAAGATAAGATATGAATACTGTAGATATAAATTTGGATGTAAAGGTTTTTAAAAAGAAATTCAAGCAGAAGTGGTTTTTTTCCAACCTCAATTGTGCGTAGACATCATTAGAGATTTCACATTCAAAATTGAATTCCCATCAAGACTAAAACATTAGCTTTTAATACATCATTGTTAATTATCACATCTTTGACATTATTATTATTTTGGCTCCAGAAACCCCTTCAACCACCCTAATAACCTCCTTGTCAACAATATCAGCCCAACTATGCTCTTCAACAAGCTTCCATCCTAGGCTACCCCCTTGGCATGGAAGAGGGATAAAACAATCTCACTAGAATGAAAACAATCTCACTAGAATGAAAACAATCTTTATCAAAATCAATACCCTTACCTTCTTAATTATCCTTCTAATCGACAGAGTTATAGCATCAGATTCAGCAAAAACATTTTGTAGGGACATGTCATGGTTTTCATTGCATGTCCGCACAATGTCCATATATGTTCACCATAAAACGAACAATTTTAATTGGACAATCTATAGCCCGAGAGTATGAAGTTATGAAACTTGGAAGACAATACTCCAGAAAAATTCGAGAGTTTAACCCATGCCTGGGAATGTCATTTTCTGTTTGTCAGTTGGAAACCCTTTTGCTAGTGCTGTAAACCCAAAAAACCCATTAACCGAAGCGAAAGAGAGGAGAGAATTGACACTTGTTTGGGCCCATTCTAGGACCGGGCAGCACAGCAATAAATTGAAACATAATAAGCATTTTTATGTATTCGTTTAATACTACACAAGGAGAGGAGGAAAAAGAAAGACGAAAAGTGAAGAATCAAACTCAGAAACCACCATAAAAAGGATGAAATCGGCAAGGAAGCGATTGGATGAGGTGTCTGTCATTACAATTCCGTGGGATTCCATCAACATTATCGTCTTCTGCGCTTGTTCTAAATTTCTCAGCACATCCATGTCTCTCCTTGCCGCTTTCCCGTTCTATATGTTTCTCCGACTACTACGTCTAAAGAGGGAAGGAGACACTAAAAGGCATAAATGAGCAGTTCTGTTGACAACCGGGAATACTAGAACTTTATAAATTTTTGGATAAATTGCATTTGGTCCTTGATTTCTGATTTTTTGTAAATGATTGCCAACAATTAAGACAGAAGTGCATTGATTTCTAATTATACTGTTTTGAGTCCGTGTTTTTTAATTAATGAAATAAATTCTTTATTTTAATTAATAAAAAAAATATGTAAACAAAAAATAATATTAAAATATAAAATTATAAGATAAATTTAATATTTTCTTTTAATTTCAACCCTTTTTAAAAAGAATGTGTCTAAAGAAAAATTAAATCTTTTGTTACAAAAAATTTAATCTTTTACTTCAAAATTTTTCTCCAAGAGTTGGGTGAAGTTATTTTGTAAATAGATTCTTTGTTCTTCATGGTTTATGGTGAGAGAGGGATCAATTAGAGGGTGAAACGAGTAAAGTTAGAATACATATGAGTTATTGGATCACTAAGAAAAAGTATTAAGGGCTATTAGGTTCAAAATATCTTTATAATATTAGTTGTGTGAATCCCTAACTAAATTCAGAGTCTAGAATATACTTTAGTGAAATTAACAAATCAACTACTGTAATTTGTAATCAATGATAAGTTAAACACTAAAGTATTTTTGCTAACAACTTAACCATTGACCTATGAGAAATAGACGTCGTAAACATCGATGTTACGTTTGCCATTAAACATTTAAATTTTGTTCCACTGTAGAACGCTGCTCGTTTCTCTGCAGAACATCACTACTAAATATACAGGTTTTCATATTGACGTTCCACGGCAGAACGTTACACTTTCCGCCGCGGAATGTTAGTACTAATTAAAATTTATCATTGTCTGTCGTTCTTTCACGCAGAACGTCATACTTTCTACCGCAGAAAGACATTGTTCTTGCACGGAACGTCATGCATCATTCTACCTTCTGTTGCCCTAGTATATATAATTGACATTTCGTGCTCCGATGAACTCAGCGATTTCCTCAGCGAACCCCAAAACCTTCGTACTCTCAGAGCGATTTCTTCACTGTTTCATCCATTCCAATGGATTTTAGGACAACCAAATTGACTCTCAAGTGTAAAAGTGTTCTGTCGCAGTCTCAACCTCAACCTCAGGCAGAAACAAACTCGGCCTGTAAACGTAGACGGTTTGCAACTGATTTCATGTGCGCTCAGTTTCAGCACAATGCATCAGTCACGGTTGAAGTTGAAGAATCCACTGCAGTTGAACCTATTACACAAGCTGAGGTTGAAGCACAACCCCAACCTCATCCTCAGATTCGATAAATGACCAGTAGCTCAATTTGTCTGTTTTGAACATGTTATAGACAGGTTCCACTCCCCGCTCTTCAGAACTGTAGTTGTGAACGATCGGTATGAAGCCGATATTAAACATTGTTCAATTATTGTATCTAGAAATTAGACTTTGAGTCATTGGTTGAATTGAAAATTAAAGAATTGGTTGAGAGGACTAGCTTAGCCGGGTTGTGTAAATTGGGTGGAAGTTTTTGTGAAGGGATTGTAAAATTGTTTTATGCCAATTTGGAACTATCCACTCAACCATTAGAGGTCCGGACTTACAGATTTGGGCGGGAGTTGAAGCTGACTCCCAACGATATTTATTTGCTCCTTGAATGTTTCATGGAGGAACCAAGGAAGGAAATATTTGTTTTACATTAGACGAGGAGAAGTTTTAGCAGTGCTTAGATTGTTGCATCGTGATCCCGAGATCATAGCGATCAAGAAGCCAAAGTCTAATGACTTGGACACCAAAGTCCAAGTGATCCACATTATCATGACATACACTATTCTACCTTGGGATAGATATCGAGAGTATGGTAAATGCATGGATCTCTATATGTTGGAGAATGTGTTCAACCGAAAGAAATTGAATATCAGCTATGTGATTTTAAGTCATATATAAGAGGTCTTCAACAAATTGGCCAAGAATTTGTCATTTAATTGGCTCATTCAAGAATTGTTTAGCACAACGGGGTACCAGTCTTGGATAAGGAGACGAGAATCCAAGAGAAGGCCGTCGATATCTACAACAAATTAAAAGTGGATCGCATGGGGATCTCTAAAGTCAGAGGGGAATGGGTATGCAAAACTTCATCCAAACCCGCTTCCAAGACTCAAGTAAAAATTTCCCAACCTCCAAACCCCCTCAGTCATACGATCTCCAGTCCCCCTTACTCGTATAGCCTACAGCTCCCTCGAAGGAACAATCTCAATCATCGCCTCTGCAGCACATGGAGGATGATACTCTGCAGCCGATGACTCTGCCATCTCCTTAATCATCTCATTTTATGTCGATGCTTAAGGAGATTGTTGGCTGGATGCAAAGAATGGAGGAGCAAGAGGAGGAACGACATCAAATGGTGTTGAATCAAGTTCGAAGGATGGAGGACCGACTTCTAAGGATGAAGGAGCACCATCAAATGAGGCTGCACAAAATGCAAATAATGGAGGACTGAGCAGAGGAGCGCCATCAAGAGTTGTTGGCCGAATTGCAAAAAATGGGGCAGCAAGCAACCCCTATAGTATCCTCTCTAGCAACCTCTCCAACATTCTCTCCAAGAACCACTTCAGCATCCAAACGCACAGATGCTTGTGAGTTTTTTAGGTTATACGTAAAGTCCATTATGTACTTTATTTGTATGCGATAAAATAACGTGTCTCAAATTTATAGCACTATTGCCTATAGATGTCAACATACTTCTCCTGTTGTGCTGCCAAGGTGTAGCAGATAGTTGCTCTCATTCCTCCATCGACAGATGGGTCGGGTGGAATACAACTCCATCACTTAAAAATGTGCATATGGTACGTGTTCGATTTGGTTATCTACGTGTCTGCACTTATTCATGCCTTATTAGTCTCATGCTAACTTGTCAATGTGCATTACTATAGCAACTTCATCTCCAAATGCACAAACATCATGTGCCAAAACTGTAGACATGAGCTCCACTTCTAATGGGCAGTTAACGGATTCTTGATCACTTCCAGACGCCATTGGTGAGCAACAATTACTAATGTTTCAATTGCGTTTGGATGCGTTACACTTCAGCTCTCGGAAAGCTCTAGGGTTCAATAATCACTAAGAAAATCGCTCTGAGTATAGTGTGAATTTAAATATGATAGAGGATGTATGACGTTCTACCTAGGAAGTATGATGTTCCGCCACAGAATGACAACTTTTTATGGTGGAAAGTATTACGTTCAGCGAGGGGGAATGACAGACAAGGGAAAACATTTATTCGTAATGACGTTCTGCGCAGGAACAACAAGCAAGTAACTTCATATTTAGTAGTGATGTTCTGCGGAGGAACGTATATGGTTCCTTTGCGGAACAAAATTTAAATATTTAACGAAAAACATAACAACGATGTTTGTGGCGTCTATTTTTCATAGTTTAATGGTAATTTGTTAGCAAAAATACTTTAGTGGTTGACTTGTCATTGATCACAAAGTACAGTGGTTGATTTGTTAATTTCCCTATACTTTACTATTTGATTCGTATAAATAAAATTTTACAAAAAATAAAATTAGAAAAGAAAAGAAAAAGTAAAAACCATATAAAATAATTAATGAAAAAATAGGAAATTCATAGTTTTAGTTCAAAATGTAGATCAAATTAAGGTTTAATATAATGTTAGTGCTCATCAAAATAATGTTAAGTGTTCATATAATTTTACAAGATAACACATCTATATTATTTAATAAAGTAATTATAAATATTTAAAATTATATGTCACTTTAACGTTGAATAAATGACAAACGGATACAAAATAAAATTAGAGTATACATGTAATATTATTTCATAAATAAATAATGTTACATATTTGGGAATAGAGATTAAGCTCCAGTACACGTACCACTCTCAAAGGTGTACACGTACCACTCTCAAATTTTGTATACGCATTTGGAGGAGCCAATTAAAGAGTCCTGTAAATAAAATAAAATGAACTTTTTTATTTTACTATTATGGTATCCAATTTCGCATTTAACTTCAATTTTTTTTTATCTTGATTCTCGATTCGGGTGGATCTAGGTTGCTCGGGGCTCTTCGATTGTCGTTGCTTGGTGATCACTTGTGGAAGTAGTGAGTGACTGAGTGTTGTTCGCCATGATTTGATACGCAATGGGATGGTATGCCAAACCAAAAATTTCAACAACTAACATTCCCAAATACAAAGTCATTCTCAAAGTGAATACACTCTGCCTTTTAATTACGGAATTCCGAGCCAAAAGATCACCAATCATATATTTGCCAATTAATCAATAATCAAGCAAAAATGCCACCCAAATCCACGGCTAGTTCCCAAATTGCAACACCTTTTAAATTTCAATTCCAATATTTCAACAACAATTGAAAAAAAAAATGTCCCAAATAAATCAAACACAACTCTAGGTCATGAAATGCCAATACAACCAAGAAAACTAAGATGGAAAGAGACCAAAGTACAACAATAATATCTTTTAATTATTTAGAAAAAAAGAAAGAAAAGTGTAATATGAAAAATTAAATAAGGTAAATGACAAATCAATCATTGTGGTTTGTGGTTAATGACAAGTCAACCACTATAATATTTTTTCTAACAATTTAACCACTGACATATGGGAAAATAACAAAACCAACATTGCGGTGTCTCACAAGGAAGACACCGCGATTTTTGCAGTGTCTGCGCAAGACACAGCGAAAATTGCAGTGTCTTCCTGTGAGGAGAAAGGAGCCTTTCGTGCGACGTTAGCGTGATGCGATTAAGTGAAGGGTAAACATAAATCATAAATTTCGAACATAATCGACTCGATACCTATTACATATTTGTTGTTTCAATAAAAAAAGGGTAAAAATGCTGCCTTTGAATGTTGGGTATAGCTTGAAATAACAGAATTGTTTGATGTTTATGCAGGTATGTCAAGGAAGGAAGCACAGTTAGTGTAATGGGTGTTGTTAAGAGAAACGATAATGTACTAATGATCGTTCCTCCTCCCGAACCGATCGCAACCGGATGCCAGTGGCCCAAGTGCATATTTCCAGCTAGCCTCGAGGGTATTATTTTACGATGCGAAAACGGTGTCTTTCCAAGAAACAACACATCCAGAAAGGATAAGGTCGAATCTTGAAAAAAAAACAATTGACTTGAAGAATGCGCCATTTTTGTCTGCCTTCTCCATCTATATTTTAGATGAAAACAAAGACTTCGATATCTAGACTTGGTATTTTGGATTCTGTTTTCCCTCTCCAAACATCTCGTCTTGTGCAGTGAACTGAGAACCACTTCTCTTCAATGGAAGCCATAGCTGTTGCAGCTAGAAAGGCGGCCCTGTCTGCTGCTTTCAATGCCATCTTCCTGTGAGACACCGTGATTGTGCAAGACACCGCAAAAATTACGGTGTCTTTCTTGTGAGACACTGCGATGTTGGTTTTGTCATTTTCCCATACGTCAGTAGTTAAATTGTTAGAAAAAATACCATAGTGGTTGACTTGTCATTGACCACAAACCATGATGGTTGATTTGTCATTTACCCAATTAAATATAATATAAAAACTCAACTACCATAATATGGACATGTCATTTTTATATGAGACACGTCACAAAATATTTGTTTTATAAAATTTATACAATGTGGTGCATAAAAATAAATCTCTACCTAAAAGTGGGCTTATCACCGGCTCAACCCCAATTATTCAAAATGTCCAATTTTTAGAGCCCACAATTTAAATTAATTTTGGGTACCTAGAATAATATTGTAAAATTTTGTGGGTTATATTTTATTAAAATTCTCAATTATTATTTGAAACTAAATTAAAATTAATTGAGTTAAAAAATACCAAAAACAGATCCAAAACAGACTCAAAACAGGACTTGGACCGCAACCCAAAAGGAGCTGGGCCACATCCCAAGTCGGATAGCCCAGACCACAGCCCAAGATTGGTTAATCCAGTTTGGCCCAAGAACCTCACTGGTCTGTGGCCCATAGAGTCCGAATTACTGCTCTAACACAGACAGCTCGCAAACATCGTCGTCCGTATTGCAGACTACTCTGACTCTAGCCGAGAATTCTTTTCTCGGCCAGTCGTCAAACAGCCCGAAACCGAAGGCTTCATGCACCACGACTCAACATTTGTTGAGTCGCATTTCGGCCTTTAATTACCGACGAGTTTCCCCATGGCACAATTGTCAACTTCATCCAACCAACCAACCATCAATCCCAATTTTCCATAAACCAAAGTTTAGAGTCAAATTAATCTATCAATTCCATAATTCAGAAAATCAATCAACAAAGGACAATAAATATTCAATTTTTCTATACATCAGCTTTACAGATTTTTGATTCTTTTGAAGTCTCCAACCAACACCGTAACAACTGACTCCTCGCCCTCTAAAATTGTACTAAACCAAAGCCGGATTTCCTTCAAGCAAACATTGATCAAAACAGAATTTCAATTCTCAAAACATTTGGAATTACATAGCTTAAGAGATTGGCATACTGCGGCGATTATCATTTCTAATTCACGCTTTGAAATACTGAGTGCAAAAAAGGCAATCGACAGAAGAAGAGACCAAAAAGAAATTGAGGAGCTCGGTGTAAGTGAATACACAAAGGAGGAAGAAATTGTGTTTTTTAAAATTGAAGGGAAAAGGAGGAAATTCGGGAGAAAATCCTCCTTCATCTGCAAAGTCCATATTGGACCTTTTTCCCCCATCAAAAAATTAATTATTATTTTTTATTATTACTTTTTTTTATACAGATATTACAGTTGCGGACACCTGGATGAATGTTTGAAAATTTTGAATCGTCAAGGATTTTCAATGTTGCAGACGTCCAAAAATTTGGTGCGTACATCTGAATTTTTTTAACCCCTCTTGGGAAATTTTTAGAAACAGGATGCAGACGTTCGGATGATTGTTCGGAGGCTGAGGGGTTGCCGAATGTGATGATAATTTGGTGTCAATCTTTGGGAGTTACCTACTAAATCTAGTGCTTAGGGTAGTGAGGTGTTAATCTAGAGATGAGGCACAAAAATCCTAGCTGATGACTAAGTGTCTGAACCCTTTCTTTATTTTGTGCTTAAATACATGGATTGTCTTGAACTCGCTCATTTTGGCAAGCTATGCAGGTGGACAAGAACCGAACCGAATTGAGAATCGACTCAGCACCAAGAGTTGGTTCCGGTTCAATTCCGATTCTTGATTCTTAAAATTATGTTTGGTTTGATTTCAGTTCTTGACTCACGGTTCAGTGCGGGTCTCGGTTATGGGTGTATAGAATTGACGAGATTCGGAACCGATAATTGTAAAGAGGGCAATTGGACCCTCAGTTAGATCTTTCATCTTCGTGTTCTCGCATTGGTTCTTTCCCTTCCCAATTTCCTCAGATCGGCGCACTCCCAGTGAGCTTCGAATTGAAGCCATGAGGTGCTGCATTTTCTTCTTTCAATGGTTGAGTCTGCTGACTGATTCATGGGTTTTTGCCCAAAAAGCCTCCTCTTTTTAGTTCCCAGTTTTTTGGGATTTTGTTTATACATTTATTAAGTCCAATCTTGTCTATAGAGTGTTAACTTGCTGACTTCAATGAAATTGATCGGTTCCTATTCATATATTCTTGTGAATGGTTGCTTTTAAAGCTTTTGATTCTTCACTTAAGTTGATTTATTTTATATCTGTCAATAATAAGAGTTTTGAACGGTGAATTCAAAGCTAGTTGAACTGAAATTGCAGTTATGAACTAAGCAGTTTCTAAAATCCCTTGAATAAGTCTTGATGAGCTTCTTTAGTTTGGTTTTCTCATTAGAACTGCACATTCATTTTAATGATTCTAGAATGTATAGTTGATATTGCATAGAAAGGCTATGTGTTTAAGAGATTGGGAGAGAAACCTTCTAGTTAGAACTATCCACATAGAACAACGCAGTTTCTATATCTATACTTGTCAATGGCATCATTTCTTCTCCATCTTCCTCCACTTGACTCACTCCATCAACCAAAACCGCTCTGGCTTTCAACAAAACAACGCAGCGAGAATCACCTTCAGACTAGGAACTGGAACTGAGACTAGGGTTCAGTTCTGAGTCCGGTTCCTTGCGGTTCCGGTTTTGGTTTCTTATTCTTGGAACCGAGAACTGAATGGTCAGTTCCAAGAGGTCTGGAACAGGAACTGAAAATCGATTTGCCCACCCCTAAAACTAAGAGTTCACCAAAGACAGCTTCCTCTCTACCTTTTGAAGTAAGATAAGTCTCTTTTGGAATTAAAGTGTTTCTATGAAGAATTGTATTTGGGAGATGAGAGAGATGAATATTATGGAATGAGTATTATAAGGCATGTGATTGAAAGTTCGAATTTGGTTTTTTGAATCTATTCTCAATGTTTCAAAATGAATGAAAAGGTTATTAGAATATGATGATTGTGATGCATGGAAAGAATTTACAACATTTATGGTATATTTATGCAATTAGTATCAAATTGATGGCAATTGGAAAAAACCTGCACATATTTTGGTTTAATAATATTAGTCTATTCTCTGGGCTTTGGTTTTTAAAACTGTTTTGATGAGAATTAATAGACATATTGATGAATCCTTGGGAGTTGGAATTGAGGTAATTGGATTAGTATGTTAGAAGTTCTTAAATTTGAAATTTAAAGCTTTGCAGAAAAGAAAAAATCAGGAAAATTTAGAGTAAAGTAATTTTGGTTTGATGAGTTTTATATAAATTATGTATAAGGGTGTGTCTAAACGAATTTGATATGTTGTTATACACTCTCTTGTGGCATAAGGGGTTCTAGAATTAAGGGATTTGGAGATGTATACTAGAAATAGTGCATATTATAAGAAATATGTACATGAGTTCATGCTAATTTGAAGCTTTTGTGTTTTAGGTTGATCCAATGCAAAGAATTAGCAGGTTTACCTGTTGTCAATTGTGTTAAAGCTTGTAATGACGTATGTGTTTGGCTTAAAGGCCTATCTCATAAGGTGTTAGAATGGTACATGTATTAGTGTTGTGTGTAATACCATGTTGAAATGTGTATAATGTTTTGCTATGCTAAAAAATGTTGATTGAAATGCATGATCTGAATTGTGTAGCTTCATGACATGTAATTTGAGAATGTTCATGTTATCATTCTATGTAATGTTATGCATGATGGTACTAGATAGCAAGAAGATAAAGACATAATGATATGATTGACATTCGGATGATGTTACTATGCATATATGATTTGAATTGATATTAAGTATTATTATTGCATGGCATAATGTAATTAGAAGTGTTGATGACTTTGTATATGCATAATTTTTTTTTTTATTAAAGGCCTGAAATGATTTTAATCCATATTTTTTCATTTAAAAAAGATTGAAATGAAAAGTGAAAATACGTGATGGGTCGTTGTTGTTGGTTTTTAGGTTCCCTCGCACGGCGGAATTACAGATGTTCATAACAACGGTAATGTGCGTAACCTATGTATCATGAAAAAAATTTTAACATGAACATAAAACAGATCGTTGTTATAATATATTAATAATAATATGTATTTAAAATTTCTATTTAGATCTAATCTAAAAGATAAAGAATGTTACCTTTGTAGCTTACTTCACATGGGTACAAAATCAATTTTTGATCTTTTTCACCAATCCTCATCACCTCGAATAAGCACGTGTGAGCGTGATGAAGGAAACAAGATCACACTCAATTTATGATAGATCGTATTCTCAACACATGAGACGATCTATTTGGATTTAGAAAACACTTCTCTAAAGCCAACACGGAAGACATAAATTTTGCTCTCAAAATAGATTTCTTAATCTCAAAGATTTCAACCTTAACTTTAACTTTTTCACCAACCCTCATCTAATGAGATTAGACCTCTATTTATAGTTGTATTGCTCCATAATGACCATTATGGCATTTAGGGAAAAACACTATAAATTCCTCATTACATTTATAAAAATGTTATGGAAATCAAAAGTCTTGTCACCATATTTCAACACTTTGACACATTTAAGTTATAGCATATTTATAACAAAAATGTTATGGAAAACAAAAGGTCATGACATTAAATCAAATTTGAAAAAATCCATTTTAAAAACTATTTTTAAAAGTTATTTTATATTTGTTAATTAATTAAATAATCAATAATTCAATTATTTCATTTAATGAAATATAACAAATTTATTAATTTGACAACTTTTGTAATTTTGTCTTAATTAATTGAATAATCAATAATTCAATTATTTCATCTAATAAAAAAATAATAAAAAACTTATTATTGAGTGTATTAAATAATTAATTATTTAATCTTCTTTGTTCCTTTTTCTGTTATTCGAATAATGATAGAAGGTGACGAAGGGATCGATGGACATATAGTTTTAAGCTCCAATAATATTTTGTTAATTAATATAAACTCTTTATATTAATTAACATAATTATTAACTCTAAAGTAATTCCACTAAATTCTTAGAGTTGCACTCTCAAAACTATAGAGTATATTTACTTAAAGTAATGTTCATTAATACAGTCATTACATATGTATTAACCCTCAAATTAGATTCACAATAGAGCTAGGTTTATAATCATTTAACCTCTCATATTGCGTCTTTATCTTTGACTACCATTAGTTCTTGATTGAATAATTAATTCATAACGATTATGAATTACACGCTGATTATTCTATCATTGAACTAACAAACAAGGGAATCTATAGAAATGGATTTCGTTGTATCGATATTAATATTCCTAACTATTCATTTTAATTTACTCCCAATATACAAGGTTTATGAATCGTAACTTGTATAAAACTTTACCGAGTAAATCAAAAAATAAATTAAAATAAAATAGGAGTTTATTAAATACAACGAATTAAGATCATACATATATGACCATCATTATGATAAAATTAATTGTTCTATATTTAACGGAAATTATCAGAACAATATAATTATATCTGGTCCAGTCCTATATAAAACATCTTTATCTTATGTCACTACATATTTAGTCGGGATATGACTATACATTCTTAATGAGATAAACTATGTTTATGACTATGAACTATTTGAAGATTCTATACTTCAAATATAAGTCATGGACATATTCTGGTTATTACTCTTTATATTTTATCATAAATATATACAATATATATGTCAATATAAAGTTAGCATAAATAACCAATGAATTTTCTATGAATTTTATAAAACATAATCTAAGATGTTAATGTAATATTAATCAATATAAATTTATTCATATATTATAAAATTGTTCTATTACATTTGTTTGTTGGGCATATTACTCCCAACAATCTCTCACTTGCCATAAAGTAAATGAGACATGTCTCTAATCCCTAAGCCCTCTAGATGTTTCTAAAAACATTTTGCAGATAACGTCTTGGTGAAGGGATCAGCAAGATTCTCAACTGATGGAATCTTCAGAACAATCACGTGTCCACGCCGCACTATATCTTTTATCACATGATATTTTCTCTCTATATGCTTTGTTCGTTTGTGACTTCTAGGTTCTTTAGCATTCGCCACTGCACCACTATTGTCACAGTACAAAGACAATGGCTTATCCATATTTGGAAATATTTCCAAATCACTAAAGAATTTTCTAAGCCACACAGCTTCTTTTGCTGCTTCACAAGCAGCAATGTATTCTGCTTCCATCGTAGAGTCTGAAACACCACCTTGTTTTACACTTCTCCAAACTATGGCTCCACCTCCAAGGGTGAAAACTGATCCAGATGTCGACTTTCAATCATCTGTATCAGTTTGAAAATCAGAATCTGTGTATCCAGTTAGAATCAAATCCCTACCAGAATATACTAGCATAAACTTTCTTGTTCTCCTTAGATACTTGAGAATATGTTTGACTGCTATCCAATGATCTAATCCTGAATTTGACTGGAACCGGCTAACTATCTCTACTGCATAACATATGTCGGGCCTCGTGCACAACATAGCATACATCAAGCTCCCAACAGCTAATGCATAGGGGTAACGTCTCATATCTTCTTCCTTTTGTGGTGTGTCAGGATACTATTTTTTAGAAAGAATAACTCCATGTCTAGAAGGTAAATAACCTTTATTGGAGTTTTGCATCGAATATTTGACAACCATCTTGTCAATATACAATGCTTGAGACAAAGCTAACATTCTATTTTTACGGTCTCTTATTAGACGAATCCCAAGAATGTAGCTTGCATTTCCTAAATTTTTCATTTGGAATTGCTTAGCTAGCCATGATTTTATATCTGATAATAATTCTACATTACTCCCAATAAGTAGAATATCATAAACATACAGAACTAAGAAGACCACACGCATGTCATTGATGAGCTTATATACATAAGACTCATCAAGGCATTGTGTGAACCCATAAAATTTGATTGCTTCATCAACTCTTATATACCATGACCTAGATGCTTGCTTAAGTCCATAAATAGACCTATTTAACTTACAAACATTTTGTTTTGCATCTTTATCTATGAAACCCTGTAGTTGCTCCATATAAATGGTTTCTTCAAGATGACCATTTAGAAAAGCCGTCTTGACATCCATTTGCCAAATCTCATAATCATAATGAGCGGCAATAGAGAACAATATACGAATGGACTTAAGCATAGCTACAGGAGAGAAAGTCTCTTCATAATCAACTCCTTCCCTTTAGGTATAACCCTTAGCTACAAGTCTAGCTTTGAATGTCTCTACATTTCCGTCCACTCATCTTTTTCTCTTATAGATCCATTTACACCCTATAGGTTTCACCCATTCAGGTAGATCTACAAGATCCCAGACGGAGTTGGAATACATTGATTCCATCTCAAGTGTCATAGCTTCAAGCCATGCTTCTTTGTCAGCATCTTTCATTGCACATCTAAATGACAACGGATCATCTTTTCCTTCATCAGTGATAGCAACTTGTGCTTCACCTACCTGTCTGTATTGAGCTGGTGGTCATACTACACTCTCGCTACGTCTAGGTGGTGTGATGGTCTGACTAGAAGTAGTCGTCTTCTGAGTACCATGTGGAACAACAACTTTTGTTGTTTCCGATCTGATCTCATCAGCATGAATTTCCTCAAAGACAATCTTGCTTTGAGGTTTGAAGTTTGCCATATAGTCATATTCCAGAAATGTGGTATTTGTCGATACAAATACCTTTTTGTCTTGAGGACTATGGAACAAACCTCCTCTTGTGCCTTTTGCATAACCAACAAACATGCAAACTTCAGATCGAGGTTCTAATTTTTCAGTCTTTCCTACTAGCACATGTGCAGAACACCCCCATATGCGAAAGTGTCTCAAACTAGACTTGTGACCACTCCACAACTCTAAAGGTGTCTTAGGAATAGACTTAGATGGGACCACATTCCAAATGTAAGTCGCTGTCTGTATGGTGTATCCCCAAAATGATTTTGGAAGTGCAGAGTAGCTCATCATGGATCGAACCATGTTAAGTAAAGTCCTATTTCTCCTCTCAGCAACACCATTTTGCTGAGGAGTTCCAGGTGTTTTTAGCTGAGATATAATTCCATATTCTAACAAGTAATCCTTGAATTCATTATCAAGGTATTCACCTCCTCGATCTGATCGAAGACACTTGATTGACTTATCTAATTGTTTTTCAGCTTCAGCTTTAAACTCTTGAAACTTTCTAAAAGTTTCTAATTTAAATTGAATTAGATAAGTATAACCATATCTTGAGTAATCATCAACAAAAGTGATGAAATACTCATAACCACCTTTAGCCTTAGTAGTCATAGGGCCACATACATCTGAATGTATAAGTTCAAGTGGCTCTTGAGCTCTTCGACCATTTGCAGAAAAAGGTCTCTTGATCATTTTTTCCTTTAGACAAGATTCACAGACTGGTAAAGATCCAACATTTAAATCTTTTAAAGGACCGTCCTTCACAAGTCTATCAATTCTATCTAGATTAACATGACCTAGACGAAGGTGCCAAAGATATATGTTATCATCATGAGAAATTTTAAGTTTCTTGGACTTAGGCAATTCTACTTTAAAAAGTTCAGTATTCAACAATGATTTATTGGTGGGCTTTATCATATAAAGTCCACTTTCCATAAAACCAGAACAAATATCTAATCCATTTCTAGAAATAATAACAATATTATTATTAAAAGAAATTGAATAACATTGTTTAAATAAGTGAGAAACAGAAATGAGATTTCTAGTAAATCCCGGTACAAAATAAACATTATTCAATAATAAAAATTTATTTTGAAAATATAATTTTGTTTCTTTCACTGCTGAAGCTGAAACTAGTGCTCCATTGCCCACTCTCATAGTGAACTCTCCATCTGCTAAATTCCGATAGGAACTAAGCATCTGTAAAGAACAACAAACATGATTAGTCGCACCTGAATCAACTATCCAGGGTGATAAATCATTCTCAACTAAACAAGATTCAATAACAAGTAAATCAGATTTACTTGTCTTCTTTTGTTTTAGTTCCTCGAGATACTTTTTACAGTTTCTCTTTTCTTTTGTTGCATTTTCAGCAGGGATCGGAGGACATTCCTCAATCAAGACAAACTTCAAGTTGTCATACATAAGAATCATATTCATGTTCTTTTTCCAATTGACGAAATTTTCGCTAGTCAACTTTTCAGTCGCAAGTAAATTAATCATAAAAGAAGACATTATGCTGAATGAATAAATAAATAATAATTAATATTATGCATAAAATTCATAAGAAATATGGCAAAGTAAAATGATGCATGAGTATGCTAAATCACTAAATAAAATGCAAATGCTATTATTGCCTCTATACATAATATTTTTCCTTAGGGTAAAAATATTATCTATTAATAAATTTATTAAAAAATATATCATATTTTCAAAATTTATTAACTATCGATTAGTTTTGGTCAAAATGTGATTAACACATTATATCACATTTTTATGAGTGTATACCATCATTTCGGTTTTATAAAACTTAACTTATAACTGCTGCCTTAAGGACGGTCAATTATAAAATACATTTTATAGAACCTATCTCTAGGAGATCAATCATGGTATTGATCTAAGTGAACACTCTCCTTAGAGAGGACGATAACTAAGTCGTCTCGGAGCCCCGCTTAAATCTCACGTTGTTGTATCAATGATGGAGACCATGGAAAGTTACACCTAACTCTCTGCTCCCACTCATTATTTTGAATTATAGTGATTTTATAGAATATCACATATTCTATTAAATCTATAAAAAAATTATTTAATCAAAATAAATTTATTTTATAGATTATTAATTTTATAATCAAATTATAAAATTAATGATACTAAATAAACAATTTATTTAGTACTCACAAAATAATGTAAAAATTTTAACAATTAAAATTTTACATTATTTTATCTTCTCACATAATTCATAAATATGAATTAATAGTTTTAATCTAATTAAAACTATTTAATTTTTAACAAACTAATTTATTAAAATTAAATAAATAAAATATATGCTTTGAATGCATGTCAATGTGAGAAAACTAAGTAATAAGTATGCCTTATATGCAAGTACTATATGACATGTGAATGCATGACTATGATAAAACAACTTATATCAAGCATAAAAGTAAATGAAATAATGACCGGGTCGATTTGGGTATTTCTAAAATTACATATAAACCTAGCCTCTACATTTGTTGCGTCATACGTCGCAATGACAACAATTGCACACCATAGTCTCACTCCAAAATTTGTTTTGTCCTCCTTTCTTTGATCTCCATCAATATTACATAAAGAGTATTTACCCAAGACAAATTGGATTTACATCAAAATTAAAAAAAAATAAATTAAAAAAAATTCCTAACCCAAATCGGCCACATGAAATTACGATTATTATTTTAATCATGTATATATTCATACATTCAAAATTTCAAAATATATATAAATTAAAAAAAATGCATTAGCCTATTTATCATCACATATCATGATTTTCATAAAATCACATTATTAAATATATCATAACTACAATGAAGCTCTGATACCAATTATTGGTTTTTAGGTTCCCTCGCACGTCGGAATTACCGATATTCATAACAACGGTAATATGCGTAACCTATGTATCATGAAAAACAATTTTAACATGAACATAAAACAGATCATTGTTATAATATATTAATAATAATATGTATTTAAAATTTCTATTTAAATCTAATCTAAAAGATAAAGAATGTTACCTTTGTAGCTTACTTCACACGGGTACAAAATCAACCTTCGATCTTCTTTGCCAATCCTCCTCACCTTGAATAATTACGTGTGGGCGTGATGAACAAAACAAGATCACACTCAATTTATGATAGATCGTATTCTCAACACATGAGACGATCTATTTGGATTTAGAAAACACTTATCTAAAGCCAACACGGAAGACACAAATTTTGCTCTCAAAATAGATTTCTTAATCTCAAAGATTTCAACCTTAACTTTAACTTTTTCACCAACCCTCATATAATGAGATTAGATCTCTATTTATAGTGGTATTGCTCCATATGGCCATTATGGCATTTAGAGAAAAACACTATAAATTTCTCATTACATTTATAAAAATGTTATGGAAATCAAAAGTCTTGTCACCATATTTCAACACTTGGCACATTTAAGTTATAACACATTTATAACAAAATTATTATGGAAAACAAAAGGTCATGACATTAAATCAAATTTGACAAAATCCATTTTAAAAACTATTTTTAAAAGTTATTTTATATTTGTTAATTAATTAAAGAATCAATAATTCAATTATTTCATTTAATGAAATATAACAAATATATTAATTTGACAACTTTTGTCATTTTGTCTTAATTAATTGAATAATCAATCATTCAATTATTTCATTTAATGAAAAAATAATAAAAAACTTATTATTGAGTGTATTAAATAATTAATTCATGATTAATTATTTAATCTTCTTTGTTCATTTTTCTGTTATTTGAATAATGATAGAAGGTGACGAAGGGACCGATGGACCTATAGTTTTAAGCTCCAATAATATTTTTTTAATTAATATAAACTCTTTATATTAATTAACATAATTATTAACTCTAAAGTAATTCCACTAAATACTTAGAGTTGTACTCTCAAAACTATAGAGTATATTTACTTAAAGTAATGTTCATTGATATAGTCATTACATATGTATTAACCCTCTAATTAGATTCGCAATAGAGCTAGGTTTATAATTCTTTAACCTCTCATATTGCGTCTCTATCCTTAACTACTATTAGTTCTTTATTGAATAGTTAATTCATAACGTTTATGAATTGCGCGCTAATTATTCTATCATTGAACTAACAAACAAGAGAATCTATAGAAATGGATTTCGTTGTATCGATATTAACATTCCCACCTATTCATTTTAATTTACTCCCAATATATAAGGTTTATGAATCGTAACTTGTGCAAAACTTTACCGAGTAAATCAAAAAATAAATTAAAATAAAATAGGAGTTTATTAAATACAACGAATTAAGATCATACATATATGACCATCATTATGATAAAATTAATTGTTCTATATTTAATGGAAATTATCAGAACAATATAATTATATCTGGTCCAGTCCTATATAATCATATTATATAGAATATCTTTATCTTATGTCACTACATATTTAGTCGGGATATGACTATACATTCTTAATGAGATAAACTATGTTTATGACTATGAACTATTTGAAGATTCCATACTTCAAATATAAGTCATGAACATATTCTGGTTATTACTCTTTATATTTTATGCCACGAATATACAATATATATGTCAATATAAAGTTAGCATAAATAACCAATGAATTTTCTATGAATTTTATAAAACATAATCTAAAATGTTAACATAATATTAATCAATATAAATTTATTCATATGTTATAAAATTGTTTTATTACATTTGTTTGTTGGGCATATTACTCTCAACAGTTGTATGCGGGGTTGAGTTAAGCTGTCTCGTGAGGTAGACCAAATGGTGCTTATTTTTCCTTGGGGTTTGATTTCAATTGTCTCGAGAGGTAGACCAAATGATGTCTATTCTCCCATAGACTATTGCCTCAATGATAGACTCTTAATTGATAAGAAAAGGAAGATTGAAAAGGAAAATATGCATGATTTCACGAAACTACATAACATGACATTTTTAAATTCATTTCTCATTGTTTACTGAGTATTATGATCATAGTTTACACCTTGTGACATAGGTGACTGTGATAATGAGGATACATATGTAGATGGATTTGACTAACAATCCAATTGAGGAAGCATTTTTGGTAGTTGAACACTTGGCTATGATAATGAGGATACATTAGTGGATGGATTTGATTGACGCACCAATTGGGTTATCAAATGTATTTAATGTAATGAAAGTGAAATAGAAATATGTATGGTTGAGTAGTTTCTTTACGTATACATGTAAAGGTAGAAATATTGTTGTTATAATAATAATGGTAACAAATATTTTGGAAAAACTACTTTGATCTAATATGATGTTTTGGTATGGAAAAGATGTATTACATGCGTTGGTGTTTTAAATATTTTATAAGGTTTCTTTAAAGTCTTCCACTGCACGTAGTTCTTTTCCAAAGCATGTCTCATACTTATAAAAAAATGGTTTGAAAAATTTGTCATCACACAACAATACCCTTTGACGAGCCTGTCATAAAAGAAAAGGGAGTGGATATATATAATTACTTTATCTTGGGTCGTATAAATATCATTGAAGTCTAAGGTGAATGGGTATTCAAGGCAGATTATTTGGCCTCCACTTCAATCACTCCTCCAGCTTCTACCACTCAAGATGTTCCTATGGAGGATGCTCCCTCTAAACTGTCTTCTCCTCACTCCTCTCATTCTATGTCTACAATTGAGGAGAAATTAGACATTATTGTTAGCCTAATAGACCTTAGGCTTATTTATTTTAATGATGAATGTTTAATTTAATAATAAGTTGTTTATGTTTTGAATGTACTTAACTTGATTATCATTTAATTTATAGTTAATCCTCATTGGAAATACCCCTTAACAAAGATATTTGTATGTACTAACATGTTTGTTTAAATTCATATAGCTAATAGTTAAATTCTGAGACTTAAACAGTTCAAGTTATGCAAAACTCGAAGAAGAAGTTGACCAAGGCTGAGAAAGCGGTCGACCAGATAAGCTACGAAGAGCAAGAACTGAGGAAGTGGTCAACCGAAGTTTAAGAAATGGTCGACCAGAAATTAGACAGTGAGCTCGGGATTTTACAACAGCTAGAAAGTGGTCGACCGGAGCTAAAGTGGTCGATCGAAAAATTGGAAAGACTAAAGCAAAGTCTGAGATGTGAAGAAGCAGTCGACCAGAGTTGACAAAGTGGTCAACTGATACGATAGAAAATGCAATGGTAACATTCCAACGGTCAGGAGGCAGCCAACATAACAAAAGGCGGTCGACCGGTCAGACAAACTTCTATATATAGAGACACTCCGAATTGCAAAGTAGAAGAGAGAAAAATCCATAACAAAGTGCTGCCAAATTCACAAGAGACTTCTCCTCAACAAATGAGTGCATTGCCCTAACTCTCACTATCCCCTCACTTGAGATTTATATATTTGAGAGTTAGGATTCTTTATTGTAATCTTTCAATTCTGCAACATCTAAGGTGATGCCCCATGACAATAACGAGCAAAAGGTTACGCCTTGTGAATAGTCATATAAAGGTTTGATTGGCACCCATTGTAATGACCCGTTTTCCTTTACTTAAAACTTAGCAATTTAAAGCACATTTTCTATGTAAAATGCGTAAAATTTAAAACTTTTCTCTTTAATCAAATCTTTCCATTAGAGTATGTAGTGGAAGACTTTATCTTTGATTCCAAAACATGGCCCATATCAATATTATCAAACAATCATTATATTCCATGACCATACAAAATTCCTTACTATAAGTACAAACCATATTTTACATAGGTGTAGAAAACAATCACAAGTATTACTTAAAATCTGTTACTAAAATTTTTACACAAGTATCAAAATACGATATACGAAAACATGCTATTTTGAGCCAAAACCCAGAGGTCAGTTTGCCAACAATACAAAATGCTCAACATAGCATTTCTTAATCAGCTGCATCTTTCATATGCCCTCATCGATGGATAGAATCATCACCTAAATCACAAGACATAAACTATGAGCCAAACGCTTAGTAAGAGATATAAAAGTATGTTATGCTCATGCTGTGCAACCTTAGAAAACATATGCAGTTTCTATATCAAATTTTTTCCTTTACCTTTATCTTTACCTTCATAACCATTTAGACATTGGAGATATCACCGTATAAGGGAGAGTGACACCTATTGACCCACATAGGCATCCATCTCAAGAACTCACACCTCACAACGTCAATTTACATTTATTTTCATTTTTCTTTAGTTTTATTTACCCATATAGGAGCTACAGGTAACACAGTAAAAGGTAAAGTGGCACCTATTGACCCACATAGGCATCCATCTCAAGAACTCATACCTCACAATGTCAATTTACATTTATTTTCATTTTTCTTTAGTTTTATTTACCCATATAGGAGCTACAGGTAACACAGTAAAAGGTAAAGTGGCACCTATTGACCCACATGGGCAGCCATCTTCAAGAACTCTTACCTCTTAGCTTTTATTTACGTTTATTTACATACAATGTCAATTTCATTTTGAAACATATGTATGAAACATTTCATACATTTTTATCAAAATCATGATGCATGAGAATGCTTATGAACAATATAATGCACCATTCCATTTATACAATCAAAAACATAGCAACATATTACATTTCTTTATTCATCTTAACATCAACAATCAACATTTTAGTCTTTTGATCAAGCCATACTAACATCATATATATTTCCTATAACTAATGACATGTGAGCATACAAATAATCACATCATAACATAATATTATCTCCATATATACACAATTTATCAAACAATTTCCTAAATTCTCGTGATGTAGGCCAATAGGCCAAAAACACACATATCTCTTACCTTAGGTCCTTAGTGTAATTCAGCTTTAAGATACTTCTTCTCAATACTTTCAAAATCAATAAACATTCATCAACAACACGTGATAGAGATACAATCTAAGCACTCTAGGGTTTCTCTTGATTTTCATCTATCTTTGATCAATCATAATCTTCACACTACTTATTCAAATTCATTAATTCTATAAGCTACTTCTTCCTTAAGATGTCCTTAATAGTATATGCAATTGGCTTAACTCAGAGATTTAAAAAAAAAACAAACAATCAGTTACAAATACCAAAATCATCCAATTTCAACCTTTCCTTCCACTCCCACTTTATCCTTTCATTATAACTTCCATAACCTCATAAAAATTCTTAACAAAATCATGAAAGTGCTTAAGATACCTTGAACTTTGAAGGGAGAAGAGAAGAAGAACTTTGACGAGGTCCTAGAGAGAGAGAGAATTTCCATTTCTTTAAAAAAGTCTAAGTCTTCAACCCTTTATATCCTTAAACTTTTTCTTTCTCCACACTAAGCTAGAGGTGTAATAGAGGAGGCTTGCTTCGTGGATCACCACCTCAAGTGTCTCCAATTAAAATCAAACATCTCATAAAATTCAATGACCTTTGGTATTCTGGTCGACCAATTCTATATTAGTCGACCACTTTTCCTTTATAAAACATTTTTCTCTACAAAACTGGTCGACCACTGCAACATTGGTCAACCAATTTTTGACTCGAGAACCCCCTTGTTTCTAATCCGTCAAAATTTTGGTCGGCCAGTAATAAATTGGTCGACCACTTTACAACCCAAGAGCCCCCTTATTCAATATGTCAATATTTTGGTCGACTACAACAATTTTGGTTGACCAAAATACAACCAGAGAGCCATATAATCCATGTTGTGAAATCAATGTTCTATCGAACCTCAAATTAGTAAACCACTTCCCTTCTAAATCTACTAAAACATGAAAATTTCACAATTTCCAAAGACTATAAACCATCAATAACTATAATAACACTAATATCATCCAATATAACTCCAATCATCATCAAACATTGCTATGACAAAATTTTATACTTTCCACGATAAAATTCAAGGTATTACACCCATGATGCTCAATCATCACTAACCAAGAAGGTTACGTGATTAAGGATCTTCAAGTAGGAAATTTGGAGAGCAGACGTAGTCTAGTTTGCCGAACCGCATGAACAAAGTATTTGTATCTCTCTATCCCTTATCTCTTATTATTTATGTTTGTTTACTTTTATATTTGTGATAAATCACTTAAGCATAGAATAATTAATACCGCACAAAAAGTTAGCTCACCTAATTCATCCCCCCTCCCCCTCCCTCTCTTTTTAGGTGTGCATACGGTCCAACAATTATCTGAGTCTGGCTATCTAGCTTGAAATCCATTGCTAAAGAATTGGCTCGATAAGTTCAAGATCTCAGTTCTACTCAAGCATGTTTTCAGGCAAAGGTACTTGCTAAATTTGAGGAATTCTTGGATGATGACAATGGCTACACCTTCACATGCAAGCCTAGACCTAAGGCTGACCCTTTTGCTCCCCCATCCATCGATGCCAGACATTCATCAAAGATTTATACTTTCGTATTAATTTTTCATTGGTTTCACTCTTGTACTTACATTCTTTTTTTTTAAACTTATGTATTTAATCTTGTTTTGATGAATATTTTCCTTTACTTTGAGATGTTTATTTTTCTAAGATACCTAATGATATATCTCTCTGCAGTTGGTTTGTAAGCTTTGATAATGGCTTTTGCATATCTAAAATTGATATATTGTTGCTAATGCAGGAATATTTTTTGATAATGACCAAGGGGGGAGAGAGAATACAAGGGTTACTTTGCCTGACGTTTTTTTAACAAAGCAAAAGAGTACACAAAGAGGGAGAGTTTTATGAAAGGAAAAGAGAGTTTTTAGATTTTAAATCAAAATAATTCATATCTATTAAGGGGGAGCATGTTAGCTAATCTATACACTCTAGAGTTTTATGAAAGGAAAAGAGAGTTTTTAGATTTTAAATCAAAACAATTCTTATCTATTAAGGGGGAGCATGTTAGCTAATCTATACGCTCTGATACATTTTATTCTTGTCATTTTTTTTTTATCTAAAATTTGTTAATCTTTTTCATAATGGCAAATGGAGCAAGAATTATATATATGGGGTAAAAGAATTGTATGAATTGCATATAAAATTGTATGAATTATATATGGGGTGGGGGGAGAATAACATATGTGGAGAAAACATATTCAAGGAAAATTTAATCTAATCCCTAATCATATATTAAGGGAGAGTATGCTAATTCATCTCGAATGCATGAACTAAAGGGGAATTAGTAAACTTAAATACAGAACTTAGAATAAGTGTTATTATCGTAAAAAAATGGAGATTTTTTGCTTAACAGGGATTAAGCATAATTGCTTTGATAATGAGTTTAATTAATTGAATATATTGTTCTAAGTTATTGAAGGGTATTAACTCTAAATTATTGATGAATATATTTTGAATGGATTATATTTGAAAGTTACATAAATTATGTTCTCTTTTGGAAGTATCTTTGAATATGGGAATTTGGATTTACTAATATGTTTATTGAGTTTATATAGCAAATGATAAAATTATGATATATAAGTCAATTGAAAAAGATCAAAGTGTTTAAGATCACTCTATGTGGGCACCCTGAGATCAAGTATGAACACCTATTCTCAAGCCATATGCAGAATGAAGAAATTGTGAATGCCTAATCATGAGAGATAATTTGGTCGTGGACACCCACAACTGAAGCCCGATGGAATCTGCAAAAGCTCAGACACGAGGCACTGTTCTTCAAACTAATTTGCAGATGACTAGACCTAAAAAGTAGACGCTCGCAACTGATGTCCAGAGGAACTTGCAGTGTTCAATCCTGAGACAATGTTTTTCGAAGCTCAATTTGATGATGCCTAGAGACATGTGTGGACACCTGCAGCAGACTCCAAGAGAGCCTAGTGGAAGTCTAGTCATAGAGACAAGAATTCAAATTGAGGCTTCTATAGACGCCCAATGATGTGTCACAGATTTCTTCCATTCACAATCAAGCACAAAGATTTTCTAACAATATTTTCAATGCTCATTTTGTGATGTGCCACGAGGATCAATCATAATATCTCAATCAAGGAGGCTAACCAATTATTATAGTTCAATTTATTTTGTAGAAAATAGTGGCAAGAATACTTGAAGGAACCCCCAAACAACATAAATGTAGGAATGTCAAAGAATATCATCAGTTGGAATCATCGGATATAAATTGAAGTCAAAAGCGAGTACGACTAGAAAGTATTACTTAGTTATTTATCTATTTAATAAACTTTATTTGCGACACTCTACTAGGGGTTTGTCTTAGAGCAAATATTATTTTTTCGTCAGGTTATTTTTGTAATCTCTTGCCGAACTTGTAAACCCTAATTTCAAAGGAGCTATTTATGCTTGCCTTTGGGTTTCTTTCCATCAATTTTGAATTAGAATAATAACAGAGCGTTGCCTCTTTCCCTTTGTTTTTTGTGAGAAAAAAACGCATAATATGATCAGTTGCTTTCAATAATCAATTTGCGTTTTGGATTCTATTTCTTCATGAGAATTAGATTAGTATTTGTTATTACTACAACTACCTCATTTCATTCGTGGAACAAATTCATTATGTAGTTATTTAAGATCACAAGTTATCAAATTGGAGTGCCTTCTTTTTTTCGAGAAGATTGTCTTAGAGTAGGAAGCCGTAGAGTTTTAGTGATTTTCTAACTGACTTGCCAGTTCTTGTTTCACTTGTTTTCTCATCGATTCGGGTGATGAGAATTCGTACTCTTGAGCTAGTAAAAGGGATTGAATTTCTAAAGGAAAAGTCATTGGGAATTCAAAGGCGAATATTGGGGTTGATAATTTTGTGGAATTTCTTGGAATAACGTCAATTGCAGAATCAAGTTTTGACTTTTACTCGCATTTGGTCGCCCACAATTGTAATACCGGTTGTCCACACCATGTCCAGAAGTGCAGCTAAAGAGAGTTACGGTGTAACGACCCCTTTTTACTTTACTTTAAATGTTGAGATTGGAAATACTTTTCTTTGTAAAACACATAGCAGAAGACTTTCATTAAGAAAAACACATAGAATTCAAAACTTTTCTCTGTAATAAAATCTTTCTAATAGAATATGTAGTGGAAGACTTTTCATTTTATTATAAAACATGTTCTTTAATGTTACCTTTATGAAAACATTCATTCCATTCCATGAATATACCATATTCATTATTATTATCACAAACCATATTTCACATAAGTGTAGAAAACAATCATCAAGTATTACTTAAAATCTGTTCCTAAAACTTTTATACAAGTATCAAAATGTGATATATAAAAACATGCTATTCCGACCTGTAACCCACCGGTTAGGTTGCAAACAACGCAAAATGCTCAACATAGCAATATTCCATTAGCTACATCCTCCATATTCTCATTTCCTAAACCCTCATCCATAAATAAAATCCTCACCTACATCATAAGACATAAACTATGAGTCAATGCTCAGTAAGAGATATAAATATGTTATGTTCATGCTATGCAACTTTATAAAACATATGGAGTTTCTGTTTCAATTTTTCTTTTTCCTTTACCCTTAACTTTACTTTTACTTAACAATCCAAGCATTGAAGGTATAATCATATAAGGGAGAGTGACCCTCATGATCCAATTAGAACCATCATCTCGGACCTTATACCTCAATTCCATTTTCCTTTAGTTCCACTAACCCATCCAGACGCTAGAGGTATAACCGTACAAGGGAGAGTGACACCTCTTGACCTACACAGGGTAGCCATTTCAAGAACTCATACCTCATAGCGTCTATTTACATTTATTTCCATATAATGTCAGTCTCCTTTTCAAAACATATGCATAAAATATTTTCGTACATTTTCATCAAAACTATTATGCATGAGAATGCACATGATCAATACAATGCACCGTATTATCTACACATTTATTAACATAGCAACATTTTACATTTCTTCATTTATCTTGTCATTAATCAATCAACATTTTATCCTTTCAAATAAATCAATACTATCTTTATATATTTTCTAGCGTGCTAATCACATGATAACATACAAGTAACCACATCATATCATAATACTATCCTCATATATCCAACACAACAAACAATATCATCAATAACACACATTCCTAATTTCTTGTGATGTAGGTCAAAATTGATAACCCTACCAAACCATATGTAAAGCCTAGTGAAAATGAAGTCACTCATGAACTTTGGGCACATAATGTGTCACGACCCATTTTTCATTCATTTTACAAACCTTTAAAAATAAAACGTACAACGAAAGACCTTCTTTTTTAAAATCAATTAAAACCCAAAATAAAAGGTACTGCATCAATATTCTTTTATTTAAATATTAATAGTATACGTACAAAACAATTACATTTCCTTAAACCGTTCCTGCTTAATTTAGCCAGCACAATATTTCACTGGGAAAACCTTCCATCAACTGCTCCTCTTCATTGTCCACTAGTGTCATTACCTACATCACAAGTCATAAGCTATGAGCTTAATGCTCAGTAAGAATGAATATCTAAAAAAAATAACCTTGAACATGATATGTGTATGCTGTCTCAATGCTTATGCAATTCATTTCAGAAAAGAACCTATATTTTATGTCATTCAATTTTAGTTCCACTTACCAGTCCAAACGATACATCCTATGGTTCATGTTGGGTTGAACCATCACTCAATCTCGAGTAGGGATGAGATACATCCATTAGGGATTCTCCCAAATAGAACCGTTGCTGATCTCTCTAACCTCCAAATGCCTATTTACGTTTATTCAGCCCATTTCATTTATTTTACAATGGATATGCATGCTAACATTACCGTATCATACTCAAATTATGACGCATGACATGTATACATTCCATTCAACATTTAGCATATGATCAACAGTTTATCAAACAACCAATCTATCAAAACAATAATCAACATTTTATTCTTTAATCACATCAATACTAACCTCATATATTTCTTGTAACTAATCACATGTGAGCATACAAATAATCATACCGTATCATAATATGATCTTCATAAATACATAACATATCAAACAATCTCCTAAGTTCTTATGATGTAGGCCATAAGGGCAACTTAAATCCATTGCTTACCTTATTGCTTTAATGTTGCACCATTGATTTTGATTCCTAAACAAAACACATCAATACTCATATAATCATCCCTTTAAAAAATAGAAGGCATCACTCTAAACATTGTAAATCCCTAACTTAGATACCACTATACCAAACGTTCATCTTCAAGTATGATTACTCTTCATTACCATAGTTAAGCATATTTCTCATCATAATCCATTAAACTCAACAGTTCTAACATCCACGATTTCCCTCATTATATGCATCACCACTTAACTTTCCTTCTTTGACTTACCAAGTTAATAAAGTTATTAGGAATTTCTAAACATCACAACCATATGATTCTACAATCTTTATGTCTTTCATCAATTTCCATTAACAACTCAAAGATAGGTTTCTCATAATATAGAGAGGGAATACTATTCTTACCTTTGAATAGATCGAGGTAGGAAAGCACTTAAAGAGTTCCTTCCTCTTCTTCAAACTTTTCTCCCTTCTTCTTCTCCACAGCTCTTCCCTCCTCTGCCTCTCCACATTTCTCTCTTTCTCTTCAAAAGAACTTCTCCTCAATACCAGCTAATCACAAGCTGGAGGTGAAGTGTCAAGCCTCTTTAATTTCACCGTGATAACTAATCCCTTAAACTCCAATAAAAACTTGACACAATTCATAATTTCATACGAACCCTTGCACTTTTGATCGACCTCTAATCCCTTGATCGACCGTAAGTTAACCTAGGTAGTCATGATTGACCGCCCTTCAGCCTGTGAGCAGCCTTTCATTGAAAATCGATCATTCACAGATCAACTGCTCATTTTGAACTTTACAATCTGTATAGACCATGATCGACTACCCTTTCTTCAGTCGATCGAACGTACTTTGCTAACTCTGTAATCTGTTTAGAACTAGTCTATCACCTTCTTTGGCTAATAAATCACTTCTCATGACTTTTGCAATTTGTTTAAAATTGTTTAAAATCGGTCGTTCACCATCCTTCAATTGATCAACCGCTTTCCATAATGTTACAATCTGTCATTAAGTTGAATGACCACAATGCTTCTTGATTGACAGCCACCACACCTATGAATTACTCATTACTGACAATGGTCGTTCATTGATTGACCACTACCCTTAAAACATACAAACTGATTGACCACCCCAAATTCTGGTTGATCAGTACCCCACACAAATTTGTCTTCTTCACAGTTTTGGTCATCGTTCCCCATTTCATGTTTTATACTTCACTTTATACTCCTTAATATCTATCTATTTTACTTTTTACTATTTTATCCTTAAAATCAATCCTTACTCTTAATAATCATCTATTTTCCCTTTCTAATGACTTATTTAGGCTTAATCCTATAATGATTTGCATGACCATTTTTCAAAATATTGCACAATGCCATAGGCATAAATACTAATGGTGATACTCGGCCATCGCTAAAGCCACGAAAATAGACCATGATCAAGTTTAGGGTTTTGCGTCTAGGGACACAGCACAATCAGCTGCCATATTAATCTAGTTAACAAAAATATATATATCCTCCAACAGTCGAATGTGCATAAAAAAATAAGACCCCTTCACGGGTAGATCTAACTTGGTTCACTTGACTAAGATGATTAATGAATGAAAATATTCATTCTCGATTAAAATGTGTCTAGTGAAATATATATAGTATAAAAACTGATAAGCCATAAAAATGGACTTACCATTTTTGTATGAAAACATGTCTCACAATAATGTTTGTAAAATCACAAGATTCTAGACATAAAATAAACCTCTACCTCAATTGGTCTACCAATAGCCAAGTAACACTTAATCAAATAAGAATCCAATTGGTCCAAATTTCTTGTTAATCTGTTAGACCTATCAAAATAATGTAGGATCGATGCACGTCTAGGGAGAGTGTGAATTAGACGTTCTAACTTTTTCGTGTGATATTATAATTCTATTCCTGAAGTGATTTATCAATAATAAATATGCAAGCAATTACAAATATAAAGAGTGAAGGGAAAGAGAGGTACAAACAAGTTTGTTCATGTGATTCAGCAACCCCACCTATGTCAACGCTACAAATTTCTCACTTGGAGATCTTTAATCTACTAACCTCCCCAGTTAGTGATGATTGGCTTCATGGGTGCCAATCAAACCTTTATAATTGACTATTGAGGGCACCACTCTTACCTTGACTGTTCATGGAGTGTCACCCTTGATGTATCGATTTACAATTGTGAAATGTAAAGATTACAACTTAGAACCTAACTCTCGAAGATATAATCTCAAGTTGAGGTTTGAGAGAGTTAGGCCTATGCACTCCTTTAATAGAAAAGAATTCATGTAGAAATTTTGGTAGCATTTCTGTACGATTCTCTCATTGTTAGATTACATTTCGGAGTGCCTCTTTTTATAGAACTCTGCCTGAGCGATCGGCCACCTTTGTTTTAGTCGACCGCTATCCGACTGTTGGAATATAGCTGTTATGCTTTCGATCATCCAAATTTTGCTTCGACCAATCACACCGGTTGACCTATCCATCTCTGGTCGACCGCTTTCCTGCTTCTTAGAAAATGGCTTGGCTTTGTCCATATTTCAGTTGACCACCTCTCCACATTTGGTCGACCGCTTCCGCTGCATCATAAATGCATAGCTCTCTGCCTTGATTCCAGTCGACCACCTTCTTTGCATAGGTCGACAACTTCCACTTGTTTAGCTCTCTGTAGCCATTCTGGTCAATCGCCCTCTCAGCCTTAGTCGACATGTACTTCGTGTTACACTTCTTGAATGTTCAAAGTCCTAACTATCAATATATAAGCTACATGGACTTAGACAAACAAGTTAGAAAATATTAATACCTGTATTAAGAGTATTTTCAATTAAGAACAATAACGTATTTACTTGATTCAACATAAATACAATAAGCAACTTATTTATTAAATAAACAATCATCATCAAAACAAATAACCTAATGTCTATTAGGTTAACAATCTCCCCATTTTTAATGATGATAATATATTATAAGTTGTTTATTCCTACCCTAAGCACGTTCATATAGTATTGCATAATTTAATCTCTCTCCCTTATTTTATGCAATATATATCTCTCTTTTTAGTTTATGCTAAACATGATTTTCTAACAACTTAAAGGAATCTCTCCCCCTTTGTCAAAATAAAAAAGAAACTAATGGGAAGTTAAAACAAAGTCAATAAAAAATTTCTCCCCATTTGTCATTATTCAAAGCAAGTCATTGGGGAGATATTAACACTCAATCTACTTAATCTATTTTCCTCTCCCCCTTTTGAATTACCAAAAAGAAAAATGTGCATAACTTTTAATGTAAACAACCAAATCCCTTAATTCCAAAACTCAAACTTGCTCAACATAGTTTATATTAACATAACCATTCACATGAATAAATCTTCACACATGTTTAAGATAAAATACCTCAAAATTTAATCCAATATGCACGAATTTCCAGTTTTCTCTTCACTACTTTTATCCAACTTCAAACATTCATAACTCGCAATATTCTTAACCAATTCGTTCAATTCTAGAGCCTATATTCTCCTTGAGATGTCTAATATAACATAAAAAAGGGTTTTGAATTTGAAATTCATTAAAATCACTGTTAGTTCCTAAATACCAAAACTACACTATAATATCCCAAATCTTCGTTGAGTTGAAAATATAGCTTAACTGATAATTTTGGGGATATTAGGAGCTAAGTTGGACAAGTAAAGAATTTGCTCAAAAGATATATATTTGGAATAAGTGAATTAGGATACTCCGTTAGGTTCATAGTTAGATTATGAAAAAAAGTGAAGTCAACTGGAGTTAGATTGGTTGATAGCAATTGGTTTGATGGTTAGTGGAAATATTAAGAGAAAATATATTTGGACACATTTGGATATTATAAGGTTAAAGGTTTATGATTTATACTATTTTAAGACATATTGGATTCAGTGAGGAATAATGTGAAAGAGCAATGGTGAAATATATGATATATGTTGAATGTTTGCATAATTTATATATATATATTGATAAGTGTCACGGTAAGGGAGGTGTCACGCTATGGAAATTTTCTAGAGATTTATTTGGATGGAAACTACTTGGAAGCAGCAGCTGATCGGGGCGGATGATCGGCTAGTTTTGATTGATCGGCATTCAGATTGTTAGATTTTGAATGATTGTTGACGGTTGATCGCCTTGATGGAGAACTATCGACATGATCAACCGCCAACATTTATAAAGGTATCTAGAGAGTTTTAAACCACGAGAGATGAAGTGAACGTCTGGGAATCGAAAGGAAAGGATGTTATATACATTTGGACATCAATGGGTCACCTGTTAATGACAATGCGTCGCTGGAAAATTCTTGAAAGGGCGTTGAACGTGCCTGGACAGTGGAAAGTTGAAGTTGTTGACCTTCTGCCTTCAAAGTGTTAATGTCTGAATGTTAATAAGAGTTATTAAACTGCACCTCTTGACCTTCATCTCCCTCTAGACATTTATGTTGGACGTTAGAATAATTGCCTATAAATAGAGGAAGGTGGCAGTGTGGGTTGACAGAGAAGAAAAGACTGGAAAATCTCTGTTGCGGTTCTGTTGAAATGTTAAGTGAGTCGTGAAGGTTTGCTTTGAAGTTCTGAACGATGAGTTGGGGAAATGTGGTGTTATGGGTTTTGTGAGTGGTTGTTGGATAACCGTGAGAGTGAGTCGACAATGAAGGGAGTATTGTTTTGGTGTTCTGTAGTATTAGATTTCAGGTTTTGTGAAGGAAACTTAAAGTGTTAAACCATTAAAGCTAAGGACTTCAGGTACGTGCTACTGCATGTGCTTTGTCCGAAAGGACCTACATCATGGGAAATTAGGGTTTTGTTTGATGTTTGTTTACTAAATGCATAAGTTATGTTATTGTATGGAAACATATATTGTTTGCTTGCATGTTTATTAGATTTAAGTTCAGTTCCTTAGATAGGACGGAATGCATTTTAAGGATATGATTAAAGACCACGTTAGATAGGATTGTATGTGCACAACAATGTTAAGACTCGAAATCCTAATAAATGAAATTAAGTTGTTTTTGTGGGACGGTTAGTCACGCCCGACACAAAAACCAAAGATAACAATTGTGGTTCGGTTTGTCACGCCCGACACATAAATAGTAAAAGACTGAAAGAGTATGAGACAACAAAATGAAAAAGTAAGATACGTAATTAAGTTGTTTTTGTGGGCCGGTTAGTCATGCCCGACACAGAAACCAAAGATAACAATTGTGGTCCGATTTGTCACGCCCGACACGGATGTTTATGTGGTTTGGTTTGTTAGGCTCGACACATAAACAATAAAAGACAAACAGTAAACAAATCTTTGTATGGTCCGGTTTGATACCCCCAACTTATAAGCAAAAATAAAATAATGATAAAAGACATGAATAGTAAAAGAGAAACAAAACATAAAACCTTATATGATGCTATAGAAATTGTATGTGAATTTCATGTTTTATGGTTATATCACATACTGAGCGTTAGACTCATAGTTAGATCTCGTTGGTGTAGGTATGGAGCCAATAGATGGATAAAGCTGTTGATGGACGTAGCTGATGAAGTGTTGTTGTGTGGATGTTTGTGCTGTTGGAGACATTGACCTGTGGTTATGGCTCACAAAGATGAAATAAAATATTTTATGACTTCAAATAAATGTTTTAAGTTAATGTATTTATTTGAATGTTTATTTAAACAATAGGTTTATGATATTTACTTGTAAAAGACTTTCGCTGTATGTTTTATAAGATTAAGACTTCCGCTGTTTATTACTTTGGTGTTTTATTACCCAATGATTTTACAATGGTTTTAAAGAAAAGAAAATTTTTATATGGAAAAAGGTTATGAGATGTTACATATATAATTTTGACCAATTTTATGTCATCCACTCTTTTCAACTCACAAACTTAACCAAACTCTTAAAATTTCTTTAAACCATAAAGAAAACTCATCTTATCTTAAGAGAGTCAAAAAGGATAGCAGTTTTCTTGACAGCTTCAAATGAACATCACACGATTGGAGTTTTCAACCTAAAAGAGACTCCCTTTGCCATATATTTCCTCCATCAGAATGAGGTGTCATGCTTATCAGTAGCATACATGCATAGTCAACATGTTTCTCCCTCTTAAAATGTGATACATAATTCTATTGTTTGATGACTTTTTGACTTTCTAAACGATCGCTCCTTAATTTCGGTCATCCACATCCTACATTTTCAAAGGAAATCCAATACCGGACATTTTTCGTGGATGCTCACACACCCGCGAATGCTACATTTCCATTGCAAAAAGTAGTCAGTTGGGGACAACTGCAAACTTAATGTCTGGTCGACCACATAACTTCCCAAGAGTAATACATTATAATCTGTCTTTGGATCGTTCGACTGCAAACTCAACACTGGTTGACCACAATATGACCTGAGACACTCCTTTTTCTTGAATCGGTCGCATGGTCCAGAATACATGTTTTGCCTTCCAGACATCCACTCTTAAGATTGACTTTCTCATACGGGCGTCTACCCATTTACGCGAATGACAGCAACTCATTATTTCAAAAATTATAACTTATGTCGGACGTCCACTCCAAAGGCGGTTTTCACTTGCAGACATACGCCACACTAGACAATACTTAATCTCAAGAAATGTTTACCATCCAGTCATCCGTACCGAATCAGTGGATGTCCACAACATTGCCAAAAATTTACATCCCATATAAAAAAAAACAATAAACACAACCAGCCATTATAAACTAAATAAATCATTGTACATCTAAACATTCATCCATATTAATACAAAATCATTGAACATAGTTACTACAAAATTCACACTTAACATAATAAAAATTTTGGGTGTTACACCTAATCACCCTTGAGCCGCGTAGTTTGATAGATTTTCTATCAAGCTCTCTAAAGGTATATCTTCTACAGTTAGAATTTTGTAAAATTTGACAAATGATAGTGATTAACGACGAAATCATGGACTTGTTTCTAAGTCTTTGAAACAGAGTGTAGATGATAAAGTTCCAGCTTTTTTTTATTATTATTAGCTTGATTTTTTTTTAATCTCATGGGAAATAAACTTGTTGGAACAAAAGTTAGATATTATAGACTCCACTAAGAACTTCATATAAGTGATGTTTGCATGTATTTGACTTTTGGCATACATCACAAAGTGTTGGGGTATTTTATGTTTATGATGTTGTTATGCTTTTGATGCCTATGAAATGTTGATCGAGGATATGCTTATTGCTTACTGTTTACTATTATGTTTGAGATGTTGGATTGTTGATCAAAGATATGATTACTACTTGCTATTTACTATTTATTTTGGAGATGTTGATTGAGGATATGCTTATTGTGTTGAGTGTACAGATATTAAGTTTTATGTTTATGCATATGGTAGTAGGTCAGATTGTTATTATGTGTTACGTACGTCTTATGCATCATGAAAAATATTTTTTTAAGAATTGAAAGTGATTTTCATGGATGCATTTTCATTAAGAAAGAAAAAATGAAAATACAAATACGTAAAAGGCTTTGACAATTCGACACCAATGATTAGAGGCTTTTGTGGGTTTATCCTCCAATGATTTGAGGCTTTGGTGGGCTTATCCCCCAATGTTAACGAAAGAAAATAAAAGAAAGATTGAAAACGAAAATACATATTTTTACGAAAATTGCATCTCATGCTCATGATGTCATATATGCATCTCTTACTAAGCGTTAAGCTTATATGTGAACTTTGTGATGTAGGAGATGATTATTTTATTGAGGAACCTGATGAAGTCAATGAATGATAGTTGCGGTTGAAGGAGAATTCTCATGGGCAAAACTAAAGTGTTGTTTGAGCGAAATTGACCTGTGAGTTAAAATTTGACAAAAACATACTGAAAAAGAAAGACTTTTTATTTTTAATTATGCTTTTAAATATTTGGATTTAAGTTAAAATATTTTACAAATATAACTTTTTATTTTTAATTATGCTTTTGAATTTTTGGATTTAAGTTAAAATATTTTATAATTATTTATGTTTATTTTATGTTGGGTTTTACTATGTTTGAATTTTAAATGAGATTTCTTTCCATACTTCTACTGTATTATTTTGAAGAACAATTTAAATAAATTTTTTTTTAAATGGTATGAAAAAAGATTTACGCTACATAGCATTATACTTTCATTTCTTCAATCTCCATTGTAACCTCTTCAAACCTAATGATTTTAGTTTAGCTATCCCTCTCTCTCTAAAGCTTGAAATGTTCTTCTTTTGTTTATTTGTGTTGCATATGGTCTTCTTCACTCAAAAGTCATACTCAAAACACCTTTTGACAAAACAAATGCATTCGAATGTTTTCAAACCCCATTCTAAAAAGCCTAATAAGTTAGCTTCAATCTTTATGCATATTATAACTTTTCCATTAGTGAATCGTTAGGAATATAACAAATGCAAAATACTCTTCCAAGTTTAGAACTGGAAAAACTTCTGGTAAAGCTTCTCGGTCTTGACAAATTATGCTCAATCTTCTAAGTGAATAAATGCTTTGATTTCTTAACCCTACCTTCATGAGATTAATCTATGTTTTCTCCTATACCTGTAACTAGAGGTGGCTAACGAGCCGAGCCGAGCCGGCCAAGCCTGAAAAAGTCTGGCTCGTCGAGCCTGCCAAGCTTAACGAGCCGAGCCGAACGAGCCTGTCGAGCCTAACGAGCCGAGCTTAACGAGCCGAGCCTAACGAGCCGAGCCTAACGAGCCAGTCAGCCTAACGAGCCGAGCCTTAACGAGCCGAGCGAGCCTAACGAGCCTTAACGAGCAGAGCCTAACGAGCCAAATATACATAAATAATAATATCTTATATAAATATATTATAAATTATTTTCAATATTATACAATTTAAAATTATAATAAACATTTATTATTATAATGTAAAAATACTATAATTAATAATTTAATTGAATAAATATTTTTATTGAATTGAATAAATATTTTTATACAATTTCAAAATGAAAATGAAAATGAAAATTTCAAATATAAATTACAATTTCAAAGCACAACTTACAAGATAAAGAAAATATATGAAAATGAAAATTACAATTTCAAATTTAAATAAAAATTTAGTCTTCGACATCCAAATTTTTGAATTCTTCAACTATGTCATCTTCTCGTTGTTGATCTCTCGTCACAGCGTCATTACAATCCTTCATGCAAATGAGTGCCTCAACGATTTCTGGTGCAAGTCTTCCTCGTTTATCATCGTACACACGTCCACCTGCACTAAAAGCAGACTCCGATGCTACTGTAGAGACCGGAGGTGTTAGTAGATCATGTGCCATTCTAGAAAGAATAGGAAATGAAATAGAGTTGACTCTCCACCAAGCCAAAATATCAAAATCCTCGGGGCAAGAAATGTTATGGTAGGTGTTAAGATAAATATCGAGTTCATTTCTTTGTGAGTTATAAGAATGAACATTGCTATCTATTTGCTTAAATATATCATACATAAAATCTTGTGGATCTCCACCACAAGCACCACTACTAGAACTAGCATGCATATCATATGAAGGAATTGAACGATTATTAGAATATTTAATTTTATAAGAAGAAAATAAATTACCAATTTCATTTCTTAATTGAGCACCATTAATTGAAGAAGAAATACCTAAATTAGAAGAAATTCTATCAAGCATTATACGCACTCCATCTAATTTAAATCTAGGATGCATTATGCATGCAAAACAAAAAATAACAGGTATGTTAAGCGAATATTTTTTAAATTTTTTTTCCATTTTTTCAATTAATGCACAAAATTCGTTTCTTTGTTTAAATATTTGAAAAGTACCCGTTAATTTTATAAAAAGTGGGAGAACAAGATGAGTAGTGGGATAATAAATTCTCAAACATTTATTTGTAGCTTCATAAAATGGTTTTAAAAAATCAAGAAATAAATTAGCAATATCGCAACTATTATGATCAAGAGTAATACATTTTGTTTTTTCACTAATATAAGCACAAATAACTAACCAATATGGCTTAGCATTTTCTAACATTAAATAAGTCGAATTCCACCTTGTATCTACATCGGTTTTTAATTTTCTTGGTTTAAGTTGAGCAACTTTACAATATTCTTTATATTCTTGTTGTCGCGTATTAGATGAAGTAATAAAAGAAATTGCAGATCGAATAGATTCAATATGTAGCAAAATATATGACATGCCATCTCGAACAACTAAATTTAAAATATGACAAACACATCTCATATGAAAAAGAGTATTATGAGCCGTATCTAATTGAAATAACCTTTTAAATTCAAAAATTGCAACATCGTTAGCAGCAACATTATCTAGCATAATACTAAAAATTCTATCTCTAATAGCATATTCTTGCAAAATTCCAACAATATATCTATAAATGGTAACGCCACTATGTGGATATTCACAACTACGAAATCCTAATATTCTTTATTTAATTGCCAAGAGTCATCAATAAAATGAGAAGTTACGACAATATATCCTAAAGTATTAGGTGCACTCCATAAATCAGAAGTAATACAAATAGACATAGACGGGGCATTTGAAAAAAACTCAATTAATTCATTTTTCATATGATTATACATTTTAATAATATCACTTCGCGTCGTACTTCTAGGGACTCGTCTAAAACTAGGTTTAATATACTGTTTCATAAAATTTTCAAATAACTCGCTATCAAACATAGATAAAGGTGCCTCAGATTGTGATATATATTTTGCTACTCCTTCTCTCATTTTATTATGTGAATACATAAAATTGCCACTGCCACTAGCATTTATGAGTGTTTGTGTAGGGTCTCTCACTTGCACGTTAGAGTGATATTTTGCATAATGCCTACCAAGTGTGCTAGTAGAACTACCGGATACGTATGCATAATGTTTAATACAATATTTACATTGTGCTCTACTTTCTATTTTTCCACCAATTTTAATATCTTTCATTTCAAAATTATTCCATACATTCGACGTTTTACTTCTTTTTTTTCTAGGTGACGATGTGGATGCATGTGCCGATGATTGATCAATTGCAATTGTGAGATTATCTTCCCTAATTTCCTCAATATCATCGTTAGTGTCATTAAAAGTGTCAATTAAAAAATCACGAGGATCCATAATTAAAAAAATTGACTACTGCGAAACAATTAATAAATAAAATGATACCGCACACCAATTACGCAACAATAGTATGCAATTGTTGTGAATTGTGATCACCTCCTCCCCGAATACGAGTCCTACAAAAATTGCAAAAAAAAATTAGTTATTTTGTAATACACATTAAATTAAAAAAAACTAAAATTAAAAAAATAAAATATACCTTTGAAATTGGGAGAAAGATGGAGAGATTAATCAATTGAGAAATGAAGGGAAAGATTGAGATCTTGAGAGAAAAATTGGTGAAAAGATTGAGAGAATGTGAGAAAGTTGGGATGAAAAATTTGAGAGATAATGAGGAGTATATATAGCCTATAATTTCCCAACCGTTGGATCAAGCAAGCAACGGTCTCGTTCATTCAGGCTTCAGCCTGAAGCTGAACTGAATACACAGCAACGGTTTGAAGACCGTTGCTGTGTTGGGATCGTTGGCCAACAGCTGAGAGGCTCAGTCGAGCCCTCAGACGGGCAACAGGCAATGGTCTAGTGACCGTTGCCATCGCCACTCGCCAACGGTCTTCAGACCGTTGCAAGAAACGGTCTGAAGACCGTTGCTTCTCTTTGAGAACTCTCACAGAGAAGGAAGCCACATGTCTAAACTTCTCAGACAGAGGCGACGATGCGGGACAGAGGCGCCGACGAAAACCACGAACGTTGGTGGACTTCGGGAGTTCCCCTCCACATGAGTCGGCGAGCTCTGTCTTGCCGGCGATCGCCATTGACGTGAGCGGGTGCCGACTGAAGGTCTCCTATGAGAGGGAGATCGCGGCCTGAGGATCTCCCGACGACACGAGAGTCGATGCAGCTTGCGGGACGCCGGACGGAGTCGGCCAGCACCCTCTGCTTCTTTGTGAGAAACTTCTCATAGAGAAGGCGCGCTTCTCACAGAGAAGGGGAGTCTCACTCCCAACGGCACTTCAGAGTTCAGAGCTTGCTACTGGGCACTAGCTTCGTCCTTCGACGCCCCGATGGGCGACTACGATCTTCGTCCCTCGACGCCCCAACGACGACCTTCGACGCGAGATCCAGCACAGGCCTTGGTCCTTCGTCTCACCTCCACGCGAGTCGACGATCACCGATGGCGATGGCGATCACGCGATTCGAGCTGGAGGCTGCATCCTAGACGGGCTCGTGCTGGCTCGGCCATTCATCTGACGGGCTGGCTCGCCGGGCCAGCCCGCCGGCCAGGCTCGCGAGCCCGGGCTCGGCGGGCTGGCGAGCCAGCGATTTCGGGCTCTGCTCGGCCCACCTACCGGGCTCGGGCCGAGCCTGCTCGATTACTGTAGCGGGCGAGCTGGCGAGCCAGCCCGCCCGTTAGCCATGTATACCTGTAACAGATAAATAAATGTTGGTCACCCCCTTTTACCTTACACCAAATGATTGGGGTCCATTGGCACATCATCGTCTCACGGTTGAGAAGAATTTACCCTAAAATCCAAGTTATCTCCAAGAATCTTCCTTGCAAGAAATAATAATTCCTCCCCATTCCCTTTTCCAAAAGTAATTGATCTTGATGCAATTGTTCACCAGCATCAGTAGATTCAACTTCAAATTGATCACCTTCCTTCAAAAATCTCCACGACAAATAAAGCAGGCTTGATGTTTGTTAAGTTTTGCTTAGAACAATGTATGTTGGCATGTCCAAAATTCAAAACACTTGAAGCNCTACCTCATATCAGATTCTCAAAGTATCAAACTATGTAATATAATCATCCATGCGCAGAACATCTTGCGCTAGACTTTGCATTCAATAATATAACTCGTGTCGTTAGTTTTCAGGCAAAAACCTTTTTATCATAACCACCAAACTTCAATTGGTTCATCCCCTTTTAACCTTTCCTACCATAAACTGGAATAGCCTGTGAGTTCTCATTGATCGTGATTGACATAATCAAGTGTCTTCTGTGTACCTTGATCATCATCATCCTCTCTGCCTTCTATGTTGAGTTCTATGTCAATAACCCCTACCCTTGCGGAGTAAGTAATTGTACAGAATCCTGAAGAGCATCCAATTGCTCATGAAAAGGCTATGCTCCCTAATGGAGACCCATTGGTCATAGTGGGATTGAACATACCCTCACTTCTGGTTGTCATAAAATAGGATTAATATAAAGAGCTAAGTGAGATTTGAATCAAATAGATCCACAAATTATTAGTTTTAAGATATATATTCCAACAAATCCAAAGAGATAATAAGACCACAACAGCAATTTTTTAACCAACCGATGCATAATCAACAAAAATTGATCACCAATCTGATTAAACCGACTCCAAAATTACTCAATATGAAATCCAAATATAATAGTTCATAACATGAAAAAACAAAACAACAAAATTAAGAACATGAAGACGAACCAAGTGTGTTGGACAAAAAAACAAACGAGCTTGATGAACCGATCGATGAGTTCAACCAAGTAGATGAATTTACTTCTGAAAACCAACTCAAATCAAAACTAAAATAACCCAAAATTCAACCAAGAATTAAAAGGCAATTATTTGATAAAGAAACCAAAGAAAATATGATTAAAAATTGTGCAAGCATTGGTAAACCACACGGTTTGATGGATGGAATGTGAAGATGTCCAATTGGGTCCTCCTTCACGGAATCTTCAATTAATTGAAGATCATGTCCTCCAACTATACTCTTTCCAAACCTTGGACCATTGTTGAAGAGGTAGAACGGTCAAATTTTTCCTTTTCTCGGGCAAAGAAGATGTCAAAAGAAGAACAACTAAAACTAAAAAGCACATGGCTTGCTTCTCCACAATCATTCGAACCATCTCTCTTAGTCTCTCTCTCAATTTTGTGTGTGTTTTTTCAATAATCAATGATAAATATCTTTCCTTATTAAGGGTAAGATCATCACTAAGTTGAATGCTTTTAAAATAAATTCATGCATATGGTCTTCTTGATTCTAACATCATATTCGAAACACTTTTTGATAGGAGACTGCATTTTTACAATCCACCCCATTCGAGAAAGCTTAAAAAGATAGCTTCCATTTGAAGTTGTTAGGAATGTTAAAAATGTGAAATACTCATCCAAAGTCAAAACTACAAAAATTATGAAAAAGCTTCCAGGTCAATCTTCCAAGTAACTGAATGCTTTGATTTCTTGACCTCATCTTCATGTAGTTGATCTATGTTTCCTCTTCTCCTGTAAGAAAGAGAGAAAAATAAATGTTATTCACCCCTTTTACCCTGAACAAAATGATTAGGTCTTTTAGCACATCAATTGTAAACCTAAATTACACAGAGGACAGGCTAATTGTTGATCACTTGAATGAAATGCAAAGTTCTGTGAATCAACTTTCTTCAATGAAGATGATACTTGATGACGAATTGCAATCCCTACTAGTTATTAGTTTCCTACTAGATAGTTGAAAAACATTAAAAGTATCATTGAGTAATTCCTCTCCTTTTGGGACTCTAATCATGATTATGTTTATGAACAACTTGCTGAATGAATAAACATGAAGGAAAGCTTTGGTTTTGTAGCTGATTCACAAGCTCTTGTCACTGAAAACTGAGAGAAAAGACAAGGCTGTGGAGGTCGAGAAAGAGATAGTAAGTTGGAAAGTTTGAGAAATGTGAAATGTGAGACATGTTTTAGAAATCCAAGAAAACTTGATGTCATAGGACAAGTCAATGTTGAGGGTTATCATAGTGTATTTGGTAAAGAACAATGGAAACTTACCAAGGGTTCTATGATTTTAACGAGAGGAAAACAATGACCTCTATCTATGTGATAAAAATAAAGCTCACCAAGGATTATATCACCGAGGACTTCATGTAAAGAAAGTTTATTAAGCTGTCGACTTAAGAGGGTGGTTGATGGAAGCAATTAGTCAAAGAGAGTAAATTATCTACCATGAATTATGTTATTAACTTGCTTACAAATGAGAAGAAGTCTTGAAGCAATATTACAGAAGTCAACAACAGCTATAGAGCAGTGTGAATAAGAGCCCCATAAGATGGAAAGAAATCATTATATGAGAATAGTATGATTTAGATGATGAGTTTGCCAAGATGCATGAGGTCATCGAGGTGCATTTAATGCATTAGAAATGTTCCATATAGCCAGAAGGGGGACTTTGTTGGGTTTTCCTCCATGTGGATGTCCATACCCTTTCAATTAAATAAAAGTATAAAATCAGCACATTTTTTTATTTTATATTTTTCTTAATAAAATTTTTCTTTTAATTGAGGTCAATTGTTTTGTGTTGATCAGGTCTTTGTCGAGTGTCGTGGGTCTTCGACCATGTATGAAGGGTCAAATCAATGGTCAACTAGTGTATTTCATGTTTCTTTGCAACCCAAAGCTGTGAGATTATGTTTGGTAAGTTTGTGTTTTGTCGCCTTAGTTCCAAATTTTGTCGGGTTTTGTCATGTTAGGATTTAAAGATTTTATTAAATATTTATAATATATTAATTTATACTATATATATTAAATAAAATAATTAAATTTATATTTAAATTCTTTTTTCTTAAAAGGAAGCTCCTCCTCCTTTTGGGTGTCCACTGCGTGAGGAGGAAGAGGGAGAGAGTGAGAGAGGGAGGCAAACTAGTGAGTGAACCTCATTGTTTTTTTGCCTGATTCATGTTTGTGTCGTCCTAGTTTTTGATTTTTGTGAAGGAACTTCGCGGGTAAGTAAAATTCTAACTTTGTTCTTCCGTTTGGAATTTCTTGTTTGTGTCGGTCTCGGATTTGAGATTAAAACTTGAATCCATTGGTTTATTGTTGTTTGTTATTGTGGTTTTAGTTTTGTGTATGTATTTAAACCGATTCGGGGTAGGAATCAGTGAGCGAATGCGAGTTTCCTCATCGTTTTTGTGCTTGAAAGCTTGCCCAAGTCGACCATAGTTTTGCCCAATAGCCTCTCTTTTCGATATGGATTGTGTCCGCTCGACCGCTTGTTGGGTCCAGTCGACCGGGAAATTGGTAGAGAGCAACTTTGTTTAAGATGACTTGTGTCCGATCGACCTCTTGTTGGGTTTGATCGACGGGGGAAAGTGTCTGATGGCTTCTATTCATGGTTTCCTGTATTTGGTAGAACGCGTTGGGGTTTTGATCGACCCCGGGATACTTATGGGCGTCCACAGGAGCTAGGATGTCCACAAAAGCTAGGATGTCCTCAAAAGTGAGGCGTCTGTGGAGACACGGGGCATTGACAGAACCAACAAAAATAACAAGATCACAACACCAATTTTTAGGTTAGAAATCTCTCAAAAGTGTGAGAGTAAAAAACCACGGGACCTATAAGCCACTTAATCAAACCTTCCACTATAGCACAAATAATGGGTACACCAAAGTTCTCTGTAGCTCAACAAACTAGAGGCATACAATATTCATTAAGACCAAAACAACAATATTCAAAGATAACAAAACGTAAGAGAGGATAAATAAAGGGTTACCAAATTGTAGTCTCATTTTTACCCCAGCATACTACCTTAGAAAACTTAATAAATTCAATTTATTGGTTTGGACACATGGAGGAGACAACTCAAGTGATGCTTCTCTCGACCCTCAAGAAAAGCACTCCCACTAAGGCCGTGTATTCAATCCTTTTTTGGTACATTTTATGCTAATGCTTTTTGGAGATTTGCATGGTTTTAGAAAATGAACTTTTGCATGAGATATGGAGTGGTGATGCTAGAGTCCATGCACCACACAAGTTAAGTCCACTCGGCCATTCACATTTTACCTAGCCGAGTGGTTCATTGCCATTTCTATTTTTATTATTTGTTTTTCTTTTCTTTTAACCTTAATTTTGTAACCCTAATGGGAACCATATATATAGTAAATTTGAGCTGCTGAGCAGCTAGTGAACATTTGATAAAAAAAAACCCTAGCTTTTGAAAAGAACTCTTCACCTCTTTTTGAGGAAACAATCGGCTAAGCTTCTAAGAGTTGAATCTGAGGGAGTGAGCCACCATTTCTTCAATCTTTGTTCGTTTTGGTTGAAGATCTTACTATCCCTCCTTGCCCTGTTGCCTCTATGTTAGTAGATCCAGAGTGTAAGTGAGGTAAAACGCACATCCCAGCCCGGTTGGAGACACTTTTTGTGGAGTACAAACAAACCAAAGGTGCAGATCGATTCACCTTTGACTCCTTCTGAATTTTCCTTCTGTTTTTCTCCATTTTTCCAGCACCAAAGTTACTAAAAACCACCGCCTAAATCACCCCCTCTTTGTCAAGGTTCCAAGGAAAGAAAAATCAATAGAAAATGAGTTCGAGTTCAGAAGTTACACACCTTTCTTTACTAAAGACTCAATCTGTCAATTCCCACCGACCTTCGAGCAGCTTTTGTACTAGATCTCGAGTTGCATACATGCTTTTGAGCTGAAATTTGAAGGGAGCAAAATAGATATATGTGGGAGTGAGGTTTCCAAAAATCAGCTTCATTGGAGCTCTGGAGAGGAAGTTCAACCGTCGCTAATTGGAAGCAGCTGCCACCTCCTACTTGCAAGTGAGCTACTTGATTGTATTACTCCATTTTCATTGCCCCGATTTTTTACCCCTCTTTTGGAGGCACGTCAATACGACTCGACGAACAAAGTACATTTAGTTTGCTTATTAGCAGACATGGAAAATATTGCTTTTGAGGAGGCCATGAGAGACAAGAGGTGGAAAGTCGAATGGATGAAGAAATAAATGTAATCGAAAGAAATGAAACGTGGGACTTGGTGGAGTTACCGGAAGGATGTCAATCCATAGGAGTAAAATGGGTGTACAAGAAAAAAATGAATGTCACAGGAGAGATTGAAAGATACAAAGCACACCTAGTTGTGAAAGGCTACGGACAAAAAGAAGAGATCATGAACACCAAGTCACAAGAGTAGCTAAAGAAGCAATCGGGTAATGTATGCACCAACAGTCTAACCATCGATCTTCAGTTGTGAATAACTTCTGAACCGTAATGAATTAGGAGCGGAGATTTGGAGGAGCTTATAACAACAATTACAAAATACGCATATAAAAAATTCAGCTTAAAAGTCCTTCAGGATAACCAGATATGATCAACAGAAGACAACCCACAGAATTAGGGTTTTACGAAACAGTTCTGTCAATCCGGAATAAAATGTCAAGAACTCAGCGAGCATACAGCCAATTAGAGCCAATTTTGGACGTTAACACAATAACAATATGAATATTAATACCGCCAAAAATGAGCGCAATACAACAAACATAAGTGCTTCAAATCGCGGACATAATCTCCAATCAGAGCAAGAAGTATCTCAAAGCAGTTTTCTCGGCTGAATATAAATGTCTTCTAATCACAGCTCAACTAAAATAACTTTAATCCAAAATAATCCCAGGATCCAGAAAATCAAGAAGACAGCAAGGGTTCAAGAACACAAGAATAACTTCAATACTTGCAGCAACAAAAAAATAGAAAAGAACTCCAAGGAGTCTGCACACCTCCAAAGGGAAGAGGGGGCGACTTTGCTTGGCCTCTCCAAATCGGGTAGGCACTCTCCAAGGGGGTTATTGCCTCTTCTACCTCCACTCCACAATAGACCACTACAAGAGAGGAGTGGTTTGGAAGAGGCAGCACCGATCAGCTCGACCAAGAAGCAACAAGAACAGTTGAGTTGATGCAAAAGGGGAGAAAGGGTCGTGAGGAGAGGGAACTCCGCGGTCTTCACACCAAGGGAGAAATTTAGGGTTTGTTAATTCTTCAAAACTATGTTTCCTCTTGCCTTAGGAGGTACTAAGTACCCTAATGGCCTTGCAAAAGGAAAGTACTAAAATACCCTAAAAGAAATTTACAAAATAAACCCCCAAAATATAAAACACACACAACAAAATAAAAACAGTTTCTTGGCCTATTTTTCATCCTTCTGTTAAAACTCCGTCTGACATAGCAAATGAGCTCCAACATTAACGACAAAGTACTCTCTGGAAAGCTTTACGAGTCAGCTACAATTGTTATGAAGAGAGTTGTCCAATATGAAGTTTGATAGATCTCCAAAAACGCAATGCACACTTCGGGGGTCAGTTTACGAGCAGATTTGAAAAGTGTCATCTATCCTCAAAACTTGTATTATGCCTTCCATCAATGCTCAACTTAAATAACTCCATGATAGACCTACAAAATAAATAAAAAGATTAGAAAATAAAGGAACCCTTGGCTCGGGCTCAGGTGACGGGACCTTGGGGCACATCAGATCGACTATGATGAAGTTTTTGCTTTGGTTGCAAGAATGAAGACAATTCAACTACTTATATCTCAAGCGGTGCAATTCAAGTGGTCAATCTATCAAATGGATGTAAGTCTGCATTTCTAAACAGAGTGCTTAAAGAAGAAGCCTATATTGAGCAACCTTCTAGATTCATGAAAGTCGGAAAAAAGAGTAAAGTCTTGAAGTTAAAGAAGGCGCTATATGGGCTAAAGCAAGCGCCTTGAGCATGGAACACCCAAATTGACATCTACTTCAAGAAGAACAAATTCAAACAATGTCCCTATGAACATGCATTGTACGTGAAGAAAGAAGAAGAGAACTTTTTGTTTGTTGCTCTTTATGTTGATTATTTTATCTTCATGGGGAACAATGAAAATATGATAGAAGATTTCAAAGAAGCTATGACGCGAGAATTCGATATAATGGACTTGGGATTGACGAGGTACTTTCTTGGTCTTGAGATTATACAAGGAAAATCTAGAATTTTTGTGTCACAAGAAGCATATGCGAAGGACATACTGAAGAAAAACAAGATGGAAGATTGCAAGCCGATAATAACACTGATGGAGCTCGGTATGAAAGTCTCTAAATTTGAGGGATGAGATCAAGTAAATGCAAGTGACTACTGTAATTTGGTTGGGAGTCTAAGGTATCTCACATGCACAAGGCTAGACATTGCATATAGTGTCGACATAGTGAATCGATACATGGAGAATCCAAAACACTCACACCTAAAAGCTATTAAGAGAATTCTTCAATACATTTGAGGAATAGAGTCACTTAGGTTACTCAACTCAAAGATGAACAAATACAGGTTGGTTGGTTACTCTAATAGTGATTGGTGTGGAGATGTTGATGACCAAAAAAAGTATAGAGGGATATGTGTTCTATATAGGAGACACGACATTCACATCGCTTTCAAAGAAATAGCCGATCGTGACTTTGTCGACATGCGAGGCAGAGTATGTGGCTGCATCTTGGTGTGTGTGCCACGACATTTGGCTAAGAAATTTGCCATATGAGTTGAATCTTAATTAACATGAGGCAACTGAAATATGAGTTGACAACAAATCGGCAATTGAATTGACAAAGAATCCGATTCATCATGAGAGAAATAAACATATAGATGTTCGTTTTCATTTTATTAGAGAGCATGTTAAGAAAGGAGAAGTGTGAATGAGTCACGTTGCAAGTCGTGACCAAGTGGCAGACATTTTTACAAAGCCACTGCAAATGGTGCTATTTGAAAACCTCAAGAAGATGATCAGAATACAGGATCAGAAATGTTTGAGTTTAAGGGAGGAATTTGTTGAGAATTAAACTCAAAACGGTCAGGATTCTGGGGCGTTTTTCAACGAGGATTTAAAGAGTCAATGACAACCAAATTAAATGTATGACCTATGGATTTTGATGCCCCAAATGTCTACTTTCTGATGGTTCAAGTTTCAAGTTGTTTGGAGTTCTCTAGAAGACATAATGACATTTTTAGTAACCAATTGTCAAAAATTACGTGATGTTTCGTACTCGATTTTAAGTATGTTTATTGCTTTAATTATTATATGAATTTTAAGAGTCTTATCTAAGTTTATAAATATTGTATTGTGCTCATTTGAGAAGAAGAGAGTGAAATACAAACATTGAAGAAACCTTGGAGAAGTGATCTTCCTTTTTCTCCTAAACAAAAACTCCATTTGTTATCACCAACTAGAAAAATAACCATGTCAATTTAAATAATAAACCGTAGAAATCTATCAAAAAGCTAAAAATACAATCGACTCCTCTTTTCATATCATGACAGATCCTTGTAAAGAAAAGTTTACTTTTAACTGACAAAAGAGTCGTATCGACAGTACTACAAGTCAATTTAAAATAGAAAAGTTAATTATGTTGTCAGTGACTAGTTAACCACTAAATAATTTTTGCTGATAACTTAAACACTGAACTATGACAAATGAACTGCGCTAAAAAGTGCTTCTAGTTTGGGCAACCACCCCAGTTGTTTGCAATCATTTTTCATTCATTTTTTACTTGGGTTCCTAGTTTAGTGTAGGACCTAGTCTTTTCTCCTTGTGTTTGATGGGAGTTTTCCTGACGTTGGTTTCATTTTAGGTTCCAATGATGCCTTCTTTTAGCAATGTCTATTTCCAAGTTCATTGAGTTGGCTAGTCGGTAAGGTTTTTGTTGTCGTCATTAAGGTAAGGATTTCATGTTGTATTGCATTGCATCATAGTTTTCAAACTCATACTTTGTGAACTATCACATTGAAAAAAAAAAAACACTACGGGGATTGTTCTATAGCACGTTAATTTTTATACTATATGTTCAAACGATTTACATGTTTAGCTTACACGTGCATAAAATTTAATTGTTTATCTTGTTGAATCATCTTGTTGTTTTGGATGATCTCAGTATCAAAACAACATGAGGCTATCCCAGTATGCCTTATATTGCGTAAAAATGTTTTGTTTGTATGATGTGAAAATGGGTAATAGGGCATCAATGACATGTCATTGGCTTTCGAATACCTAAAGCAAATGGGTAATAGTGAAATATTGATGTGCTCCTTGGTTTCGAATACCTAAATCTGCCCAAGGTATTTAGCCATTTTTACCTAATTTCGTATTGGCGTTGTTGGATCTTTGGATCGTCGCCATTTTTGTAACGACCCGGATTTTCTTAATTCCTTGAAAATGCGTGAAATTTTGAAGTTTCTTTTTAAAGCAAATTAGAGTGCGTCTAAACTGGATCGCTACTAACCGTTCATAAAACTCGTTATAAAATCTCAATTTTTATAAAACTTATGCAGAAGCGTTAAAGTAAAAACCAATCGAAAACATAGTGGAAGTATAATTAAAATCATTATTTAGAAACTTAGAGGAAACGTTAATCATTTAAATGAAAGAACTAACCAATTTAAATACACTTTAAATAAACTTATGTTGATTACAACTTAGACAATTTAATTAAAACTATTTCTTTTTCACCCTCCTTATACCTGGCCAGCCATGAGCATCCCTCGAGCGTGCAAACCCATCATCGTTGCTTGCTATTGCTTGTTCTTTATCTTTCGCTACTCCTAGTCCATACATTCCTCATGGCGTACTAGTACCTACATCTACACCACAAGCAACTGTAAGCCCAAAGGGCTTAGTAAGGAAAAAGGGTAATGCAATATGCTTATGACTCTCTTTAGTTCATTTGAAATGGGGGCCACCCAAAACAATTGTTTTCTTACGTTTCTTCTTTATTTATTTATTTCTTTCTTTCTTTACTTGTACTTCGAGCTGGAGATTAGAAAAACCCGTATGGGATGGTATAGTGGTTCGGACCTAACCTCCTATAGATAACTAGGTCCCGTTCCCGATATGGTAGGGGCATTCCTAATTATTAGACTAGGACCGCTACCCATCCGCCTCCCAACTCCCTTTTCTTTTCATTCCTTTCCTTTGTCTTTTCTTATCATTTTACTTTCATCACCATGCATGTGAATACCACCCCGTGGGAGTACTCCCTACTTGTTGCTATTACATGATACATGAACATACATTCTCAACCTAATATAATGCATGATGTGTTCTACCATAATATTCATAGAAATTAAAGTGCACATGTAACAGAAAGTAACTGAAATTGTAACTGCACATATAATAAAGTAAACAATGGGTATTGTAGACGCACATGAAAGCAATTAGGATATTGAACAGAATACAATGAACACATAAGAAAATCACGAATCGAACATTAAGTAACTTGCATAGCAAATCATAAGGAAATACTGAAACATCATGACAATATGCGATGAATTAAAACAAGGGAAGCATGTTCGAGTTAAGTAACATGCTTAAGTTAATTGATTACTCTAGTTAATTTAACATGCTCTCTAATTAATCTCATTTAATTAATTAACCTAGTTAATTAACATGCTTAATAATTATAATTAACATACTCAGTAGGTGATCACACTTACTAATTTAGTTAATTAAACATGTTTGTTACTTCACAAATAATAGTTAACTAATATGCATAGATTGATTAATAATTTAATTGATTAATCAAGTAATCTAATCCATTTAACATATTGCTAATATCACATGCAAGCTATTTAGGAACTAACGATGAATTAGATAATGAACATGCTTATCTAGTTAATTATTCTAGTTAGTTAACTACTCTAGTTAGTTGTTATGCATTAAGAAGGTTAGTTACTTCAACATGCTCCATTAATTATAATGATTATAGTGTTCTAACTAATTTACTTTAATTAATTCTAGTTAAGTTAATGAATTAACATGTACACTTAGTTGATCATTACACAACTAGTTAACCAGGCTTAAAAGGTGATTAACATCTATTAATTCATCAAGCTCATTGATTAACATGCTCGGAGACTAGATGACTAGTTAGTTAACATGCTTAATTAATTAGGCATCATATTTAAACATACTACTTAGTTAAGTCACTTTAGTTAACTTCGTGTTGATGATTAGACATGTTTGGTTTTGCTATTTAACAACTAATTACGTGAGTAAACTAATAAGCCAATGTAGTCACACCAAAACAACATATAAGGAAATAAACAACATTTGTAAAGGACGTTTTAGTTCGTTCATGCGTATCTCATCCTTATCCATTCCTCTCTTCACTTTCTCATTCTCTATTTCTCATCAATAACTAACAATATCACCCAATTAACAAGAATATCATCAACATGGGGATATCCTAGAGCTATAAAAAAATCTACAACATACTAACGATAGTAATAATAGAAATCACAAAACATTCTAACTATACAGAGCATTGATGACACTAAACTCACACACCCATACTTGTGGTGTAGGGCTTCAATGGCCAAAACATCCTTTAATCCTTACCTCGAAACTTATCGCATCCTCGTACTTAACTCTTGTCATTCTTCTCTTTTTAATACCTTCACAATTAAAATATCTATCAATAATAATTATAATCTATAACTTTCATATTCTAACTTATATAATAATCCTACGAACTTCTTTAACGCTTAAATGGAACCTAACCTATCACAACCAAGTCCAACATGTTCGTACTCGATGCAATAACCAATCGAGTGTATTTTATTATTTTTCATCCGAACAACAGATTAACATCCAAATAAATAGCTCAGTAATGCACATCACATAACCGAATAGTGGTACACAATATCTTCTCATTTAACAACAATTTACATGTTATCAACCCACTTATCAATTCAACCATAATCAACAGATAGATAATTGTACCCAACAATCAACACCAACATCGAATTCTTGGAACGTAAATCCAATCCTCCAACGTTGACAATAATAGGTTACAAGTCGAGTGATGAGAAACATGGAGTATTTTAGAACAACATAGGCAATATCCAAAGGTACCAAACTAATACAAAACAGAAGTGTATCAATTTATCTTTCAGCACTAATCATCAAAACAATGGTAACAGGGCATCAACCATATGCTTCAACATCCAAAACTCATTCAGGACATTAATCCTAACATATTTGTAGACCAATAACAAATATAGAAGGACTCTGTTACCTACAGTTCACACACGGCTCCAACACCCGAGAGCTTCAGCTCTCTGCCATCACCCTCCCTTCATTGAAATCTCTAATTCACACTAGATATAAACACAAATGGAATTTGAAAAGCAAAACAATCTAATCCCACGTTTTCTGGCTGAAGCATAACCTGATTTTTTGGATCTTGATTTCCACAAATCTGTCTACGGCTCCCTTCCAAACTGCCTGATAAGAAAACCAAAGAATGGATCGAAATAATCTGAACCGCAAGCAACTCGGACTACCAGCTTGTAGCGAACCAAAGTCCCCTG
>CM039472.1:25672048-25689023 GCA_022433065.1 Begonia loranthoides | reverse complement strand
CTTCATTTTTTGTGATACAGTCACGAAAAAAATGATATCTTGTATCTATATGTTTGCTTTGATCATGAAAAACTGGATTATTTGCCAATGCAATAACAGATTTATTGTCAACAAGAATTTCTATAGTTTTCTCTTGTGCCATTTGCAGTTCTTTTAATAGTCTTTTCAACCATATGACATGACATACATAAGATGTAGTAGCAACATACTCAACTTCACAAGTGGATAATGTCACAATTTGTTGTTTCTTTGAACTCCATGTAAAAGTTATATTACCCATGTAAAAAAAAAAAAACCTGTTGTGCTCTTTTGGTCATCCATATCTCCATCCCAATCACTATCGCTATATCCGACAAGCTTATATTCATTAGAAAATGAATAAAGCAAACCAAAATCAATTGTACCTTTGATATATCGAAGAATCCATTTTTCTACCTTGAAATGAGTCATGGTTGGTGATTCCATGAATTGACTGACCAATCCAACTGTAAATAAAATATCTAGTCTTGTGCAAGTTAAATACTTCAAACTTCCAACAAGGCTTTTGAAAGTTGTAGAATTAACTTTCTCTCCTTCCCCATTCTTTGATAATTTCACTCCACATGTGACGAGAGTATTCACGATCTGACAATGCTCCATCTTGAACCTTTTTAGAATCTCTTTAGCAAACCCTTCTTGAGATATGAAAATGTCATCATATCTTTGATTGCTCTCCATGCCAAGATAGTATGACATTAAACCAATATCTGTCATCTCAAACTCCTTGGTCATTGCTTGATTAAATTCTTCGTACATACTCTGATTATTTCCCATAAAAATCAAATCATCAACATATAAGCAAACAAATAAGGCATCTCCATTTTCACGTACCTTAGCATAGAGAGAGTGCTCATATGGGCATTTTGTAAATCCATTTTCAAGGAAGTACTTGTCAATTTTACTATTCCAAGCTCTTGGATCTTGCTTCAAATCATACAATGCTTTTTTCAACTTCAATACTTTGTCTTCATAGCTCTTGATAACAAACCCTTGAGGTTGTTCTATGTAGACTTCTTCATCAAGAACTCCATTCAAGAATGGTGATTTAACATCCGTTTGATAAATTTTCCACCTCTTTTGAGCCGTTAGTGAAATAATCAACAAGATAGTTTCTAAGCGAGCAATAGGAGCAAATACTTCACCATAGTCGATACCTGGAAGTTGACTATACCCTTTTGCCACAAACCTGGCTTTATATTTCTCCACTTATCCCTTTGCATTCTTCTTTTCTTTAAAGAACCACTTCAAATCAGTGGGCTTTTGGCTTTCCGGAATGGTAACTAGCTCCTATGACTCATTTCTCTCAATTGATGTAATCTCTTCATCCATGGCATTTCTCCATTTTTCATCTTTTACTGCTTCTTCAAACACTAAAGGCTTACAATCGACAAAGTGACAAAAGAGAGTTAGATCTTTACTTAAATTTTCAGTTACCTCATAAAGATCTTGAAGAAGACTTTTCATGCATGACTCTTTTTCACTTGAGCTTCCACTAGAATTTGATGAAGAATATGTATCTAATATTGTTGGTGATCTTGGAGGTGTCATAAGCTCTTCTACTTCTCTACTTTGATCCTCTTCATCAAATAAATGAAAGAATTCATACATCTTTTTGTCTTCATCAATCCAATGCCAAGAATCTTCTTCATCAAACTCAATATCTCTGCTAATAATTATTTTTTCAAGACTTGGATCGTAGAGCTTGTAGTCTTTGGAGTGTTGATCATAATCAATGAAATATATTTCTTGTATTTATCATCAAGCTTTGATCTCTCTTGATCAGGGTCATGTACATAACCGATGCTTCCAAAAACTCTTAAATGATAAGCACTTGGTTTTCTTCCACTCCATGCTTCTTGAGGTGTTTTGTCCCACAAGCTTCTCGTTGGACATCTATTTGATAGGTATACTGCACAATCAACTGCTTCTGCCCAGAACTCTTTTGGCATCTTATTTGTTTTCAGCATAGCTCTCGCAATATTAAGAATGCTTCAATTATTTCTTTCCACTACGCCATTTTGTTGAGGAGATTGTGTAACAATTAGGAATCGTCGGATGCCATTTGCTTCCCCAAACTCATTAAACTCATTAGATGTAAACTCACCTCCTCTGTCTGATCTCAAACCTTTAATGGAAAATCCGCTTTGCTTTTCTACATATGCTTTGAATCTTCTAAAAATGTCAAAAGCTTGAGATTTCTCCTTCAAAAAATAAACCCAAGTTTTTCTGCTAAAGTCATCAATGAAGAGGAGAAAATACCAATTTTTACCAAATGAGAGAGGCTTAATCTGTCCACATACATCAACATGAACAAGTTCAAGTGGTTTACTTGCTCTTGATGTCGTCTCCTTTGGAAAACTCTTTCAAAATTGTTTGCCAACAAGACATCCTTCACATAGCTAATCTGGTTGGTTTATGGACGACAATCCCTTTAGCATTCTTTTCTATCCTAATAGCTTTAAGTCACCAAAATTCAGATGGCCAAGTCTTAAGTGGCAAAGCCATGTAGTGTCTTTCACACAAGTCTTCAAATATATAGCAACGTCGGCTTGAATATCCAGCAAAAACATTCTATTGTTTGTCATCGGTACCTTTGCGATCACATTTCTTCTATCATCTTGAATTAGAAGACTACGATCCTTCATGTCAACTTCGTAGTTTTTCTCCAAGAGTTGTCCCAAGCTCAAAATATTACTCTTTATACTCAGAACATAGTAAACATTGTTAATAAGTTGATGACCGCCATTTTTCAAACGAATTAAAATTGTACCTTTGCCTTCAATTTGAACTTTGGAATTATCTCCAAATGTGACTAATCCAATCACTGAGCTGTCATTTTCCATAAATTTTCTCTTATCGCCACACATGTGATTGGTTGTCGCGTTGTCAAGATACCGCATGTTGTTCTTGCTTCCTTCTCCTTTGTAAGCTAAGAACAAGGTTTCTTCAGCCTCTTCATTTTGAGCATAATTCACCGTTTCTTTGGCATTTAGAGGAGGACTCTAACAATCATGAACATAGTATCCGTGCTTTTGGAAATTGTAACATTGAACTTTTGATTGATCATTCTATCTTGAGTGATTTCCTCTACCACGCTCTCTTACGAAATGGCTTTTCTCTTCATTAATGAGATTCTGACGTCCTTGACCTCTTCCTTTACCTTGTCCACGTCCGCGTCCACATCCTCTTTCTAGTTGGCTTCTCCCACATTCATTCTCTCTTTCTTTCACTGAGAGCTTGGTGGCTAGAACTTGCTCGATTGGTTCCTTCTTCTTGTTGTTTCTCTCTTCATTGGCTTGTAAATAACCCATGAGTTGGTCAATCGTCATGAGTTGGTTAATCGTCATAGAGAAATAAAGATGATTCTGGAAAAGGTTGTAAACTCTATTCTATAAAAAAAGATGATGAACTTTGGGTATACCAAACAACGTACAAAACACCACATGGAATTTCTCCACATTGCTTGGTTTTTGGAAAAGCTTGTCATTTACCTATAGAATTGGAGCGTAAGTGTAGCATCTGCCTATTAAAAAAAAAATTTATTATTCGGGGAAATGTTTTGGAAAACACTTCCCCCAAATATGGAGAAAATAGATGAGGAGGAGTTTCCTCTCGAAACCACTCCTCCCCTAGTAATTTAGGTGCTTGAAAATCCTTCTCCCTCGGTGATTCTTCAGATGAGCTCCTCATTTTCTTCCTAGACTCTCTTCCATCTATCGCACCTGTTGCAGCTAGTATTTCAGTGTGTATTTTGAAATCAAGAATTGTTGCAGTAAGCCGATTCTCACACTTTGGTTTTCCAAATTTTTTTTCATTGAAAGTTTAATTTTGATACGTCTAACTATTGGAAGGAATTTGTGCAAAATTGAAGAAGAAAAAAAAGAGTTAGATTTCTCGGTCATAACCGAAACTCTCAAATCGGAAAAAAAGCCAGGGAGCATCGAAGGTAAAAATCCAACCTTTTTCTTCAATTGCTACTTTAATAATGATGGTTTCACTATAGTGTATGGAATCGTAAAAATTTGATTGATTCTAAACTTATTTCATTTTGGAAAATCTGCTTTAATGGCCGGTTGATTTAGAAGAAGCTGACAAGGATACCTTGAGAAACTCATCGGTAACAAAGGCCTGAAAATGCAACTCAGGAAATGCTGAGCCACAGTGCGGGAAGCTTGAATCAAAAGCGTTCGTGATGTGGAACGACGACTTTATCCATGACGAGAAGGGCAAAGTCCACAAACGACCATTATGTGCTCGGGCTATCGTCCAAGATGTGGACTGCTGTCTAGAAGAACCGCGGGCCAAACCAATGTTTTTGTTGGGTCGTGGTCTTGGTTTATTATGCTGTAGAACCAAATGCCCAGTTAGTTCGCGATTTAGGATCTTAAATGGGTCCGTTTTGGGCCATTTTTGGGTCATAATTTGAGTATTTTATACCCAATTAAATTTTAATTTAATTTAAATAAAAATTGGGGATTTTAGGGTATAATAATTTGACAAAAAATTCATTGCCTTAATTTTTGAATAGGTACCTAAATTTAAATTGAAAATCCGTGAAGACTTTGATTTGGATTCTTTAGACTTTTGGCTTTGACCAGTGGTACCCACTTTGAGTTAAAGATTTATTTTTAGTAACTGCATTGGATACTTTTTATAAAGTAATATTTTGAAATTTGTCTCATATTAAAACAAAGCATCCATTTTTAGGAGCGTCGGTTTTTCATATTATATTTTATTTTCACTATACATGTTTCAATTAACCATGCATTTAAATATTTCTAGATCAACTTGGTCATGCGAACCCAGTTTGATCGACCCGGTTTAGGTTCTGTTTTATTTTCATATATTCTAACGTGCAGAATGTGTTTGTTTGTTGTTAAAATGGGTAATAGGACAATTGTATGTGTCGTGTCCTTGGGTTTTGAACCCCTAAACCTGATCAAGGTATTTATTTAGCTTTTGTTATCGCCAAATATCGCTTTTATTCTGTTATATGTCTATAGCATGGTGTGCTAGGAGTCCGTGAGTGGCTCCATTTTCATTGTGATTTTTAATTAGTGCAACAAAAGTTTATTTTAATTACGTACCACATTATAGTGGGTGGTTTCAAACATATGCCATTTTGTACACATTTTTCTTAAAGGAATTTATAAAACGCGAGTTTTTAATTCATGTCTGCTTAAATATCATTTTTAATTAAAATTATCAAATCCCTATTGAATTTAGTCAGCTCACCCCAGTGACACCTTTTAGGAATTTATCAGCCATACTTCCAGTTGTCAAGTCAAGTTTAGGTCCGGCAGAGTTTTATTTTTATTTTAGTATTCTTCTTTGAGAGATATTTTTGTGAGGTATACTTCATTTGGATAACTGTAATCCTTAATTTATTTTGCTCACAATATTTTACTTTATTTCATTTTGGATCATATTACTATGCTATCTGATATCACTGTTGGACCTGTTAAGCCCATGTTTGTTGGGCCCTGACTTATAATTAATATTTTAAGTCTTCCGCTGATAATTCATAAATCTTAAGAGAAAAAGGGTCAGGCGATAATGTTCTTTGGGCTGGGTCATTCCCTGTTCTGTCTCGAGTCCCTTGTGGGTTGTGACAATAAGGCATATTGGTCTATTACGAAATTAAATTTGGATTTAGATATGGCAGGAGAAAAAAGACTACTCTAGTTAAATGAGCCCAAAGAATTTTGAATGGCAGTTTATGAAAATGCCACTATTTATAAGGAGGAAGTAAAAAAAAATGGCATGATCGGAAAATCCAACACTAAGTGTTTGAAAAAGGACAATACGTACTTTTTTGTAACTATTGGTTGAAAATATTTCCAGGAAAGCTTGAGTCTAGATGGTTTGGACCATTCAAGATCATTGAAGTATTCTCTTATGGAACACTGGAAATCATGAACGAGAAGATAAGACAACACTTCAAAGTTAATGGGCAAAGACATAACACAAGAATTCTCAACGCAAGGATGAGATCAAAAGTTGGTGCCAAAAAGACAACCAGCAAGCAAGAATTCATCTCTGACATAGCCCAAACACGATTTGAGCAAGGAATTCATAAATAAACGTTCACACAAGAGAGAGGATTCGTGATAGCCAATGGCGTTGCTATGGGATATCCTGATTATGTTAGCTCTGTAATCTAGTCACCAGTTGGACGAAATATTGTGCTCAACCAGACCCAGCAGTCATTATCCTAGTAAGGGAATTTTTTGCTAATTTTTTCAGAGAAAACCCAAAATCAGTACGTGTTTGGCAGCAAAATGTAAAAATCTCTCCATCTATTTTCAAAAATTTCTATGGCCTACTAGAGGTGGAAGACAAATTTTATGCTCTTGTTCTAACAATTCTCTAGCTTTTCTAAAAGCAATCCTAAAAACAATTACCATACCAGGTACAAAGTGGAAGGTAACGAAAACAAGTACTCACTCAATTCCACGCATCACACTCTTACCCAAAGCTCGGGTGTGGTATCTCTTCATCAAATCTTGATTACTACCGTAATCACATGAACAATACATTACCCAATATTGATGTTCTGCATCCTCTCTGGAAAGAAGGTAAATCCAGGGATTATTATTTATCGCTCAGTACGTGCTAATGCTCCTCAACCTGGGGACAGTTCCTATTTCCATCATTGATTACAGACGTCTATGAACATGCTAGAGTGGTTTATGACAATAATGAAGAATTACTTAAGATAATGGGAATTATAACCCACTAGCAATAAAAAGTATTGCTAAAGAAATGATGACTCAAGAGGAACTTGAAGAAGATGAAGCTGAAACTTCAATATGTGGATCGAAAAGAAAAATTTCTATGAGCAAGGTTGGGGCATCATCCAGCACCATAGATGCTCAAGACCGAATTTTATGCAGCTTACAGATGATGGAATAGAGGCTTAGCCAACAAGAGATTCATCAATATATGATAATGGAGAAGCTTGAGAAGATTCGTGCAAGGAATAAGACATTTTGGGGATACACAAAATAGAAAAATGACGCTTGAATGAATGTCTTCAAGCTGAACCTCCTTGTTTCCTCTCTTTCCAAAATTCTCATTACTGTTACGGAATCCGAGTCTAAATCAAAAGACTGAACGACTTGCATGACATGGAAGTCTTAAATCCTTTCTCTTTGAAACTTAATATGTTTGACTCTTTATGATTTAGTAGTAGTGGGGACACTCCTAACTTCAAGTTTGTGGGGAGGGGAGGGGACGAGAGGTTTTTAGGAATAACATGTACCACTAGTCTTTATTTCCATCTGCTGTTAAAATTTTCATCTACAATATTAATGAAAAATCTCTCAGATCATGAATTTCTAGTGAAAAAAACCATATTTATGCTACAATATTAAGTTTCCAATGTAAAATTATATGATGATTTTACAATTGTTCCAATCCCCTGATTCTTTGAAACTTTCAACACTATTCAATAGATATGATTTAGGAATAATCCCCTTGTAAAACACATCCCCTACACATATGTTCAATATTAAAATATTCTAAAAAACCTAAGGAATATTAGATTTGTTACAATTTAAGGTTTTATATTTAGAAATATGGATACTCAATATAAACAAGAGGGAATTAGATATCAAGGATTCGTGTGGAATAAAATAAGTTTGGGGGAATTGATGACATAAATAAATAAATAAATAAAAATAAAATTGTGATTCCTTAAATCACTTTCAATCTCAAGTGAGTCTTTTTGATACTCGATAGGTGGAATTTAATTAGAGGGATTGTGGGAGAAACTCCATCGCAACATTGTTTACTATACTCCTCTATATATTTTAACTTGTATTATATGAGAATGTTTTTCTTATTAATGACACTACTGAGTAACCAGAGACCTTTATCACCAATGTTGTTAATAGCGTCAAAAGATAGTATGACTTACAAGAAAAGTCAACAAAGAATCTAAAAGAGAAAAGTGGGTGAGGCATCGACCGCCAATCAAAAGATGGAACATTTTTTTTAAGTCGAACGACGTCGCTTAGGATTGGAAAGCGTTTCCGTGGAAGCTTTCGTGTATGCGACAACAAAATTGGATGGAACGATGTCATTTGGAAACATGATTTAGTATAGACGTTGGGATTTTACGTAAGGATTGGCGTCTGCGGTAGCATTGGCAACTGCAAACTTAAGAATATGGACTAACATGGCTCGCTGCCATTGGTAGAAATTGGGGAAGCGGACAGCCCTGTGGCAGCCTAAATTTTCGCTGCTCAGTGAAAATAGATTTTTAAACAAAGAAATTTCTAGAATTCATGCAAGCTACGTTTTGTCTATTTGGACTAACTGATCGTGACTTTCATGGGATTTATAGCTTGAGAGACCTTGCTTTTGGCCATCTATTTACATAGCATTATAGGGAAGGAAACCCTATTCTCATCAGGGGCCCTTGGACGAAGACGACTATTCTCTCCTTAGTTTTTTCAAGTTTTCTAGGATTTTTGCATTTAAAAGCTTGAGTTTTGGTAGGGCTATGTGATGAAAAACCTTGTGATGAATTGTCTGTGGGGTAACCTTGTCCTTGACCACTCTCTGTTCTAACTACTCCCTAATTTCTATTGGTATTAAGGATACCATGGCTTGGAAGAAGGTGTTACAAGTTATGGGTTCTACTACGTAAGAACATGTAAGAGGTGTTTTCATGTGGCCTTTTGGTTTGCATCACAAGGTACTAGGGTAGGTAGAAATTTGTATGAATATTTGGACATGGAACATGGAGAAACTATTATTCTGGGAAAAAAGAATTTTTGAACGCTTGGGCAATTTAGGTTTAACCGTGGATTAAGGATATTGAAACTGGTTGTCATGACCTACTGTATTGATTGTTCATGTTTTCTTGAGGATGTTTGTTTAGGACTTACTGCCTTTGCTTATCGATGTTTTCTATCTATATTTGTGCTAGGAATTGAACTTTGGGTTATTGTGTAATAATTATGCACACTGTTCTGATGTTCCTATTAAGTGTGTATATATATATATATGCATTCATGAAACATATTTTTCCCTTGAGAAAGATAATAAAGAAATGAAAGACGACTAAATAAACATAAATGATCGTTATGGGTGGGGTTCGAGTTGGCTGTCCCGCATGAGGTGGACCTAATGGTTTCACTCTCCTTTATATTAATGACTCATATGATAAGATTGTAAAGTGAAAGAAAATAAAAGACTGAAAATCAAACATGACATGATATTCTTTATGAAGTGCATTATATGTTTTTATATATATGTTATGTGTCTCTTGCTGAACGTTAGACTCATTAGTTGAACCTTGTAGTGTAGGTAAGGATGAGACCCTTGATATACTGGATGAGACAAAGTTATAATGTGGCAGTTGAAGGAGTATACTCATGAGGAAGCTGGCACATTGTTGGTGCGAGATTGACCATGGTATTAAAGAAAGAAAATGAATAAGTTTTTCTAAAATGGACATTGTTAATGGGTTTTCTTTATATTTAGTTTTGTCATAGATATTGAGATTTATTTTGCTAGATTTTAGTACATTGGTTTTATTGGATTTTAACACGTTAATTTCAAATGGTTTTCTGTTTTAATATTCTTCCACTACAAATGTTTTCATATTATGAATTTATGAATAACACATGATGTTTAAAAAAATGGAAAGAAATGTTTTAACGCTTCAGGGTGTTACATATTAAGTTGCCAAAATTATTGAGATAAAATGCTAATTCAAAATCTGAATATGTAGCTAGAAGAGAGAGAAAATATTTGAATCATCTATGCTAGATAAGAAAGAAACTAACTAACATAAATTTGGGAAGAAAATAATAGAGAAAGAGAAGGGCAATAAAAAGATAAAAAAAGGAGGGAAACACGATAGAGAGAGGGCGAAGACAATTCATACAGAAGAGAGGGAGGAGATGATTCATACAGAAAAGAGAAGTTTTCCAGCAACAAAAGTCAGAGAAAAACAATGAAGAAATTGCAGAGGTTGCTAATCAAGAAGTATGTTCATTACTATAGTATTCTGGATACAATTATTGTTGTGGTATCATGCAACATCTGATTTACAAAGAAGATTTTATTTATTTATTTGTCCTATTTTTATAATTAATTACCAACTTAATGCGATGATTTTTACTCTGATTATGGATTAAACTTTTCTAGTGGTTATGAAGATAAAGTACCAATTTATGTGAATTTTATTATTTTGCTAAGTTTGATGCACTAATCGAGTTGAATAATTGAATATGTTTTCATGACTATTTTATTTAGTGTCGATGGACATAAATAGTTGCTCGTGTTGCTATTGTCCTTATTAGTAAGTAGAAATTAAAATACCAATATTGAATTGTGTGATGATAGCATTTACATATCATTTTATTTTGAATCACATAATAGAATGGAATGATGTTCATTTGAATTTTATGAGTTATTATATTTCATAATTCTAAAAGAATTTATTTAGAAAAATCAAGTAACTCGACAAAATTTTGAATTATAAAATATTCTAAGTCATTCAACAGATTGTTGAAGCACTCTACAGCAGTTGTAGTAAAGCTCACATAAGGAGGTAAATCAATTCTAACCCATTTTCTTCTAATATGAACTTCTCAATATTTTTATTTACATTTTATTTTAATTATTCAACTCCAATTTTTTATATTAAACTATTTTCTTTTTTTAATTCATTATTTTGCATAGATTAAATTGTGATAAATTTGTTCTTGTGGGATCGATACTCTCTTTACACTCCAATACTTGATTTGTGACATGTGTACTTAGGTAGTGCTAGTTTTTTCACACCATATTGCTAGAGGAAATCTTAACTATATATATTTTAATTTTATATTTTGATATATTATTGGTTAATTGATTAATAGTTAAAATGTGAAATTAGAATTTAAAATTCTACTTGAAAACAAAGTGATTAATTTATAAAAAAAAAAGGTTTTTATTGGACAACAAGAATTTAAAATTCAAATTGAAAACAAAGTGATTCATCTTTAAAAGGGACATTAACAAAAAAAAAACACCTATAGTTTGGGATTAGCGACACTAAAAACCTTGAAGAACAATCGCAAACAACCAAAACCTAAAACTACGAAAAATGAATGACGCAAAACTCACAGTCACATTTCTCGTCAAAAGACGTCGATGCAAACACCGCAGTTTCTTTAACATCAATGACCTTTGAACGGAGACATCTAGGTCAGCAACAACGGATGTCCTTTAAGGATGTGAGACATCCAAGGCTGATCCATGAGGCGGGGCATCCTCTCGTGCATTGCAACGGCAAGGGATATCATTGTTGGCCTCTGGATGAAGCAACGAACGTTTTTCAAGGAGGATGGACGTCCTGGATAGGAGGAGGGGTGCAAACAGATGAAGGGCCATGCCTGTTGGATTGAGGGAGGGACGTCCCTTAGTGAGAATGGACGGTCAGGATGGAGTTAGGCCATCCTCTAAAGGCGTTCACAGACGTTATGTTGAAAGGGGTCATATGCAAGGCACACACTTTTTTAAATGGGAGTAGACTCCCTCCACTTATGATGAACGTTCCTTGTTCCACAACGGACGTCCCTCGACTTATAACTGATGTCCCTTGTCCCAAAATAGACGTCCTTTGACTTAAGACTACGTTGTTCAGCCCATAATGGATGTTTGTCAGCCTACAATGAAAGTATATTAATGTTGAGAGATGACGTCATTTAATATTGAGAGACGTTCCTCATTGACATGGAGGTCCATCGAAAGTTGAGGGATGCCTATTATGGTTTAAGGGACATATGTTATGTTGAGGGGCATCCGTCTTAAGTCAAGAGATGTTCATTTTGTGTTGAATGCATTGTTGGACGTCTTTGAATGCTAAATGACATCGTTTCTCAATATTCATATCCTCTTGCCGACAGTGACCTTAGATGCACATCATCACATTTTGAATGTCCATTCCCAGCAAGGGACGTCCCTCATCTCAAAGGACGTCCCTTATACATTGAGAGAACTTCAACTCCACCTATATAAGGGGGAAGGACGTCCGCGGAGCCTAGCCGATTGTCGAGCGACATTTCAACTTCCTTAGAGCATTTCATCTTTTTGAAATCTCTCCTCACATTTCTAGAGCCACAAAATGGCATCGAAGACTAGACAAGTCACAACGAAGCATAAAGCAGCTCCCTTCGATGTTGAAGGTCTATCACGAGGTGATTCAATCCGTCCTTGCCTATCTGCATAGGAATAATCTTCACTTATGTTCAACACAGCATCGTCCATAGAAAGGTACGACAATGACCTCATACATCATTCTATAATTATATCTAGGAGGGTAGAGTTTAATGAGTTCACAGACTTTGCAATAGAAGAAATGTTCGAGAGCATTGGACTTGTTGGCATGTGCAAGGTAGGGGGTATTATTGTGAGAGGGTGGCAAAATTATTTTACGTTAATCTAAAGCTGAGCGACAACCGACCAAATGAGTTGAGGACTTATTTGTTTGAGTGAGAGATTAGGCTAACTCTAAAAGACTTATATGAGCTGATTGGATGCTCCACAGAGGAGTCGATAGAGGAGTATTTTCACCTATACAAGGATCTAGACTTTGTAAAACAAGAAGAAGGCCAAGGACTGCTGAAATAGTTCCATCGCGATCCTGACGTTGAATCTTTCTACAGGCCCAAATCTAAGGACCTAAACACCAAAGTTAGAGTCATTCATCACATGATAACCCACACAGGCTTGTCGCTTGATGGACACAGAGACCATGTCAGCTGCATGGGTCTCTATGTAATGAAGAAGCTCTACAACGAGAAGAGATTCAACAATGCATACATGATTATTAATCTAATGAAGGCAATCTTGAACAGTCCAAGGAAGAACCTCCCCTATCACAGGCTCATTTAGAAGATTTTTGATAGCAGCGGGTTTGTGCTCCCTCCCAAGGAGCAAAGAATCAATGAAAAGGAACTTGACGTCTACAATCAGATGACATTGACTCAGATGAGGATGAACAAATTAGGAGGGGAGTGGGTATTCAAAGGCGTTGACAGTCCATCCACGCCGACTACACAGCCTCCATCAAATTTGGCTGCATAGCCTCCTTCGACGTCAACTTCACTACTTCCTTGGAAGTTAGCTGCACCTGACTCAGATCATGTAAATGTGGAGGACAATATTGTCCATCCCCCTCCTCAGTCCTCTCCCTATATATTGATAACTGAGGAGAGGTGGAACTGACTTGTATCCAAATAGACTATATTCAGGCCACTCTACTACAACTAAAAGATGAGTTGAGGAGGCTTGTGGATCTACCAATAGCCTCTCCAGTAGCCCAACCAGCAGCTACTCCAACAGCTCTTCTAGTAGCCACACCAGCAGCTCCTCCTTCATCTTCTGTCGTCAGTCCGGATGGATGCTAGTAAGTCTTTTAGGTTAGATGCAATTTCCATATATGCATTCGTACTGTGGTTTATGCTCTCTAAATTAGATATAACAATGCGTTAAAACTATGTCTGTCTCTTATCATCAGACAACTGTCCCCTCCTCTAACCCTTACCAAAGTTCAGAAGCTATTGGCAACAAGTCCTCCATTGAAGGAAGTAGTTTCAGGGCCTGCTTCACAACTAAAATTGCACATGGTATGTCTTTAATTTGGTTATGTGCAATGTGTCAACTTTACACTTAGTAGTCTAAGGGTCATGCTTAAATTGATCCTTGCAGCCTGTGAACTTGATGGAGGAGTTTATGAGATTAGCGCGTGCGAATACGAAGGAAAACATGGAGACATGTGGTATTCTTGCTGGCAGTAGGGTAAGAAACTATATCATTTTAAAGTTATTCTTAGTATTTATTGTATGCTTAAGACATCCAACGTTGTGTTGTCTTTATTTAGAATGATGATATTTTCATGATAACGTCATTCCAAAGCAAAAGGGAATAGCTGACTCGATGAGAATAACTTCTTAAGAATGTGTAATCAATGTTTAAAAATGCTGTTATGGAAAATAAATTTCTTGAATGTGTTTTTCATATGCAGTGTGACACTTTGAATGAGGAGGAGGTACTTGAAGTACAACTAAGGGATTCACTTATTAGTCTTGGTTGGATCCATGTAAGACACTTTTATTCCTTCATGCAATATTTTTTCCTCTTGTTGAGCTATTTATAACATATGGTTTTAATTTTAGACACACCAAAAATAAACTTGTTTCATGTCATCTGTTGATCTGCATACCCATTACTGCTACCAGGTGATGTCACCTGAGGCAATTGCAATTGTCATGACCCCTATAGAAAAAAACTTGTATATTTTCTCACCCTGCGCTATATTCATTGTGCTTTGAAGTTACCTACTAATTTCCCCTACCAATTTTAGCCATCACGACATATTTCCAATCTCGCTCCCTCTAGGGGATTATGTGATCAACAGGTGTCAACAGCCTGAATTCCATCTTCATGACGAAGCCCCTCTGGAGGCCCTTTTCAATCAGTCCTCTTATGTTGAAATCAACCCCGACTTGATATTCAGTGTCGTCGATCTCTGTACATTTGAGTTATTGTACAATTTAGTTATTAAATATTTTTTATCTGTGTTATGGTATTCTGGTTGTTGCTATTATGGCAACCTTTAAGCTGAGAGAAGTCCATTGTGGTCGGAGGGACATTCGTTTTACGATAAGGGACATGTATTTTGTGTCGAGGGGTGTTCATTTTGGGCCGATGGACATCCAATTTGGGCTGAGGGACGTCCATTTCTAGGAAGTCCGTTTTGGGTTGATGGAAATCCAATTTTGGGCTGAGGGACGTCCAATTTAAGGATGTACGATTTAGGTTGAGGGACTTCCGGTTTTGGTTGAGGGACATCTGTTGTTAGCAGTTGAACATCCCTTAATACTACTATCGACAATCATTAACCCAAAACGGATGTTTCTCTAGTTGTCTCTCCTTTGAGGTTATATGTTAACCTTGAATTGATGTAGTTTTATATTTCTTTACTCAAATGACATAATTTTAAATTCAATTCACAACGCATGATTTGTGGACTCAATTCACAACTCAAATGACTTACTATTTCTATTCATCTGTTTATAGACATAATAGCATTTGTTTACAATTAACCCATAAAGTCATATGAACTAGAATATGCTTTTAGAGCATGGTATTACATTGAAGGACAAGTTTATTTATATCCGTTCATCAGCAAACAAGTTCATTTATATCAATTCATCACCAAACAAGTTTATTTACATCCATCCATTAGCAAACAAGTTTATTTACATCCGTTCATCATCAAACAAGTTCATTTACATCCATTTATCAACAAACAAGTTCATTTACATCTATCCATCAACAAACACGTTCATTTACATCCATTCATTAGCAAAGAAGCTCATTTACATCCATCATTTAAATAATGGCCAATCATTTATCTTACGATCAATTACATCAAGATAAACCCAAGTTGGCTGACTGTAAGTGTGGTGTATGATTCTCATAACTTTATATTTCTCGCATGTTTGATGTATGGATGCCCAATGGACTCCCTCGAACATCTATGAGCAATTCTTTGACGTCTATGCAACGAACATGCGAGAACATATAAAGTTGCGGGAATCATACACCACACAACAAGTCGGCCAACTTGGGTTTGTCTTCATGATGATACAAATAAGACAACAATATTATTGAGTATAATTAAGTACAATTACCTTTCTAACAAAAAAATAAACAAATAAAATAGTACCATTAAGCCACATAGTTAAAGATGCGGGTGTGGGGCAGCGGATTCTTGCAAAACACAAATGAATTACTATGTCATACAAAGTGCACATAGTTAGAACAATGTTTGAAATCGTAACAATTTACTTAGTTGTATCTCGACAACTATTGTAATACCCATAAATGTGTCCTGTGAGCGTCCTTGTCTGCCACTTTGGCCTCTGGCTCTACCACTGCCACTTACCTTGACAATGGCTGAGCCTCCACATTGACAAGAATAGGAATTATGGCCCACACCCTAACACTGGCTACATCTCATGGGGACATTTCTCCTACTCACAACTGTCCCAATTGCAGGGCTTGTCCGCATCCCTCACTCTTTGTTTTTGAGGATGTCCTAAGAGTCTCTTAACTGGCAGCATATAATTAGATTCTGGTTCATTTCAGGCCACATATGTTGGCCACTAATAGGTCATGTAAAATTGGAGTACATCCTCATGTATGTTTCTCGCTAATACGATACATGAACATAATCCTCAGCTGAAGTCCACATAAAATACATACATGAGATGACATGCAAGCATGGGATTCTAGTCAGCTACCACTGGTAACAATTACAGGTGCGTGTGGCCAAATCTACTACATGCCATTTATTACTAACACTGACCTTAAACTAACTACCTCCTGCAAATGTTGGACACCAACTTCGAGTAGCGTCTTATAGCTTGGCAAGCTTTTTTTATATGAGGAAACAATAGGTTCATCGACTCGGCCATCTTGTCATATTTCTTAACAATCCTACTCATGATATTTGTTCTAATCATCTTGAACATAGTGAGAATCGATTTATCCCTGGCTGGTAAGAGGCAGGCGTTGTAGGACTCACTCAAATTATTGAGACTTATGTCGCACTTTGGGATGGAATTCAAAGCATGCTTGACCAAAACCTCAGGTTAATGTTTCATAGATATCCATGTGTTGTTTGGTCAACCACAAATAGTTTATTCATGTATTTCTCAAATTATGATGATGTTGTGGCCTTAGCTGCCTTCCACATGACCTTTTTGTACAAATTGCCTTGAAATTATTTTTTGAAATAGTGATACAAGTGTCTGAGGCAGAAACAATGTTCAGTTTCCTGTGCTTATATATTCGATAGTAGGCACCAACCCTTTCTATCAGTCGAATATAAATTTCTATCCCCTACCTATATCATTGTCTACGT
>CM039472.1:25644185-25671552 GCA_022433065.1 Begonia loranthoides | reverse complement strand
CCATGACCCAAATGCACAAAATGCAAGAGCAGCTGCAAATGCAACAAGTCCAAATATAAGAAGCGACCAAGCTCGCAGAAGATAGGTGGGCCATAGCACAACAATGGCATATGCAATCTGCCGAGTGGCATCGTGACATGGTGGCAGCCCTGAACCCAGGTGAGAGGCGATCACCCCATTTAGCATCCGCGTCATCCTCCTCTGACGCACCTGATACGACATTCCGATTGTATTCCGTTGAACGCTAATTCCACTTTTTTACTTTATTTTGTTTCATGTAATGACATGTTTTTAATTGGCAGCAACCCTGTTGGAAGCAGCCAACGTATTCCTCCAGCAGTGCCTCTCGAGCCGCCGCCCCTTAAAACTGTGGGCGTGGTATGTCTTTCATTTCGGTATATATGTGTGTTCATAAATGTTTACGCTCACCCCTTTTTGACATTTTGGTTGCAGGCTCATGATTTGATGAGTAAGTTCAAGGATTATTGTCAGGGTAATCTTCGAAGGAACATAGAGACATGCGCAGTTCTTGGGGGAAAGCTGACCGACAATGAGTACGTCGTCAGCGAGATCATCTTCCCGGATCAGAAGGGCACGGCAGATACTGTGAGAGGCCTTCGTTGTGTGCTAGTTTATAAGCTTTTATCTGAGTACTCATCCAAACTTATATGCAGTGCTATGCGGTGGACGGCGCAGACGAACATGTTTTCAGACGTCAACATGAACACGGTCTACTCACCGTAGGATGGATTCACGTAAGTATTCAGCTCGCGTCTCCAGTTTGTTGTTAATGTTTATTGATATCATATAATGCGTTGTTTACATTGCAGACACACCCGAGACATGATTGTTTTATGTCGTCCGTTGACCTGCACCAGCAATACGCTTACCAGAAATTACTGCCGGAATCAATATCTATTATCGTAGCTCCCACCGACAAACAGCGGTAAGAAGTTTCCCTTGTGTACATTCTTAATATTGCTTTCCACGTAATTGACCGCCAATTGTTCCCTTTGCATTACAGGCCGTTCGGCGTCTTCCGGTGTACCCCTGCGAGGATGGAGGTGATAGGAAAATGCAAAATTAAGGAACAATTCCACCTGCACGAACCTCCAACCTTTGAGTATAAGGGGCCGTTGTTCGCCGGAGCAGATAGAGTATTTCTTGACCCGCACTTGTCGTTTCTGATCACGGATTTGCGCCCGAAACCGACCAGGAAGAAGAAGGCGTAGAGTAGGTCAATGATATGTTGTTTGGATGTTATGTATAATTTACATTTAGCGGATGATTTGGATGATACTGGAAATGTTTGGGATTCTTTTTTGTGCAGGATGTACGAGAGTAGTTTTGGGGGAGTAAAGAAACAAGGCACATTATGTCAAAATTTTTAAAAAATTATGAAGTCAGGTCAATTGATTAGTTGTAACGCCCCTGAAATTGAAAAAAAAAACATTAACTTACTAACACAAAGCTTTGAATTTGCAAAACTTCTTTTTATATCAGAAAAACACAACTTTACATCAGTGCCATTTCACTGTCATCTACATTTGTCGAAAGAAAAAACAATTGTATCACGGCAGGTTAAGGTCCACATTTGTGTACGTTTGTGTGGGAGGACCTTCCGTATCAGACTCCTGCAGATCACATTGAAAAGGAAATGAGCATATTTCAAATAACAATTGAAAGCATAATGTGATAATGCACGGACCTGCGTCTCATGAACTCTATCAGGAACTGTCTCAGACACTCGAGAAGGAATTGTCTCAGGGACTAGGGAAGCAATTGTCTCGGGAGCTGTCTCGGGGACTCTGAACCCCATAAAGGTGTCCTCCGACCTTCCTCTGCCGCCTTTGCCTCTCCCTCTGTTGCCTCTGCCAGCCCCTGCACTGGACTGGCCTCCCCCTTCGCACGTGCAGGCATTGTGCCCCACACTACCACACCGCCCACAAGTGACGTTCAAATGTCTTCTGCTTAGCACTGTCCGGCTGGGGGCCTCGTCCACATCCCGTATTCGACAGACGCGCGGCCTTCCTGGAAGCCTTTTAAAAGGCGGTGGGATAATTGGATCAAGATTCATCACAGGAAGCCACTCGATTGGTCCATTAAGGGGGCGGAGAAAGTGGGAGTACATCACCATGTATGTTTCCCGGTGATAGCACCCATGCACAAAATCCTCAGGAGATCTCCTCATGAAGTGAATGCACGGGATTGCATGCACACACGGGATGCCGGTCAACTCCCACCGGTAACATGTACAAGTACACCTTTCCAAATCAACAGCGTACATGTCGGTACCGTTGTTGACCTCAAACTGGGCAGCTCTTGCAAACTGAGGGCTCCAATTTCTACTGGCATGTTGTACTTTGGCGAGGCGGTTGCTGATCATTGGACACAACCGTTCGGTCGACTGAGCCATCTTTTCATATTTTTTTACGATCCTACCCATGGTGCCCTTTCGAATGATCTCGAACATACTTAGAATAGGTTTGTCCCGGGCGGGTAGGATGCAGGCATTGAAGGACTCGCTGAGGTTGTTGAGGCTTATGTCGCACTTTAGGATCAAAGAGAAGGCATGTTTGGCCCAGCATGTCGCCTCTATTCCACGTAAATAGTCATGAGCCGCCAGGTCAAGGACACGTAACTTGGCCATCTCTTTCTCAAATTGCCTCACTGTTGTGGCTCTTGATGCAGCCCACATTGCATCTTTCAACAACTTGCCTTTAAATTGTTTTTGAAAATTGGCATACAGGTGTCGGATGCAAAACCGCTGGTCTGCTTGCCATGCCACATCTCTCACAGCTGGCACTAGTCCCTGCAAATATGCATAATATGAGACAGACATTGGTAATATATGACAAACATAAATACATAATGCAAAAGCAGTGAATAACACCTTACCTTTTGTCGATCAGAAATAATCGTCCACCCATTGCCAGATGGGGTGTTTAGATCGTCCAGCAACAATTCTAGAAACCACCTCCATGAAGCCCTATTTTCTGCTTCAACGACTGCTACAGCAATCGGTACATACCATCGTTCTCGTCGATGGTGACAGCAGTAAGCAGTTGCCCCGGAGTCGCTCCCTTCAAGTGGCAGCCATCTAAACAAATAACAGGTCTACCACCATTCAGCACTGCCCTTTTGCATGCATCCAAGCACATGTACATCCTTTTAAATACACTCATATCGAGGTCAACACGCAGTGAACTTCCGGGATTCGACCTCCGAATCTTCTCAGCATAGGACCATATGAACTTGTATTGCTCATTGGCATCCCCTTCGTTAATTTTCTTAGCCGCATTTCTTGCCCTTCTAGCAAGGCTGGATGTAATGTTGACGTTGAAGTCCTTCCTGACAGTCTCAATTATGGAAGATATGGCCCAGTCGGCCTGACTTTTAAATCTGTCCAAGTAATGCGTTGCCACCCATTTGGCTATGGCATGACGGCTTTCCATTTGTTTGGAGCATGTGTGAACGTCGTTGTACATCTTTATTTGAAACGTCATTTCATTTTTTATTTGTGAGGCGTGCAGCCGCCACATGCACCCTTCTTGACAAGCAGCTCTCAATCGATGCACATCACTGTGGGTGAATTTTATCCCGTACCCATTATTCATTGCATAATCAACAATTTCTTCTCTAATTTTATTCAAGGAACTATATTTTTTGCCTAGCCCCATACCAACAAATGTGCACTCTGCTTCTGGTTGGCGTCTCAGTCTACTCTCTGCCATGTCCATCTCTTCATCACTAGTGGATTGGCATGCTGATCGGAGTTCCTCATCGTCCTCTTCGTTTAAATTTGCTGAGACAGAATGCAAAATAATAGCAACTTCGTTTCCAAAGCCACGTACCTCCTCATTGGCCAATAATGTCTCTGAAGGGCCCACTTGAGCTTCACGGTTAATACCACCTTCTGTAACACTCCAAGATGCCATTTTTTCCAACAAATTCTTCAACTTTTCCAAAATCCCTTTCTCTACTCGCTTCAGCGCAGCTCAGACTTCTTTAGGGTTAGCTAATAAAGGGAAAACGATAGAATACATGCGAATATCGCAGACCACTCGGATTATGTATTCTGCTGAATTAACATTATGTATTCTGCTGACTTAACAGAGGGACGCAAATGGCCTGGAGGCAAATTGCCTGGATGCCGCGGCGTGCAGGCCAGAAATTGCCTGGACGCCGCGGCGTCCAGGCATACATGGTGGGGCCATCAACTTTTTTTAATGGACAGCGATGGTGCATTTGTCATTTTCACATACGTTGGTGGTTAACTTGTTAGAAAACATACCACAGTGGTTGACTTGTCATTGATCGCAAACCACGATGGATGATTTGTCATTTTCCCAAAATTATAATAAAAAAAAATCATCATTTCTACATTGTCTATAGCTTCATGCAGCACTGATGCAGTGTCAGTCTGACACTAAAAAGAGTAAAATACTTCTATTGGTTCTTTTGAATGTCAAGTCACCTCCTCCTCCATTCAATCTCTTTGCGATTAATCCTGACTGTTAGAACATCTTCACCGCAATAAAGCTGAAGTTTCTATGTAAAAAATTAAAAATATTATGAACAATTAGCTCAAACACAGTAGCCAAAATTGAGGCTTTTTGTTTCACTAATGGCTTAAGTTCTTACCTTTGTTGTGAGGTTGTGGCACTTGGGTTTCTCAGCAACTGAGGAGGCCATGAGTTGGTACTGTGAGGACGGACAAATAACGGCTCTACTGTCCTTCACTACTGAAGGTGAAGAATTCCAGAAGGGTGTTTGGTGCTGCGATATTGATGGTTTATGGTAGCTGGAAGCAAGTTTAGGCCAAGATGATGGAGAAGCCCAAACTCTGTGAACTCTGTGTCCTGTGATGGAGAAGCCCTAACTGGAAGAAGAGAAGAACCAAGAATGGACAGAACGAAAGCACGCCTGGACAGAGTCAAGTTGAGAGAGACAGAGTCGGGATTTGGTCTCTTGGAGTCGCTGACGATTTGGTCTCTGTCGAGTGTCGATTCGGGATTCTCCGGGGGGATTCGAGTGATTATTAAAGAGGAATAGAAATTTAGTAGAGGACACCAGGAGCTCGGACGGACTATTCTTCGAAGCAACCGACGACCCTAACAATGGAATCGACGGTATTCCCCTGAATTCAGATCTAGTTCGAGACGAAGCAAGCAGGAATCGACGACTCCGATGCTGCTACAAAACTGCGTGCGGGCCTCTTCTCCGGTGATATCGACGGACGCTCTGCGATTGATTTGATCGCTGTGTGAGTGTGTGTCGCTGACTGCCGAGTCGTCGATTGCAGTGAGAGAGAATGAGAGAGTTTGAGAGTGTCAGTGAAGCGAGAGTGAGATTGAAAGTCAAAGAACCCTAAATTTGTTCGGTACTAAACTTTTGGTACCGGTTTCTCGGTACTAAAATTTTAGTACCGAGAACTGGACCAAAATTTCGGTGCTACGAACCATAGCACCAAAATTCGGTCAGGTTCTGTGCAATTAGCACCGAATCGGTACCGAAACTATCGGTTCTCGATCCAATTCTCGGTACCGGTTCGGTTTTGCACACCCCTAACCGAGGCCATAGCAAGAGTCTCTCCCCGATTTTCTTCTTAAATTTCTAAATTCCTTATTTAATTTTAGTCAATTAATTTAGTTAAACATTTCCTTTTATAAATTAATGTTACATATGTATTTTTATACGTTGAATATACGTACAACATATTAGTCAACCCAAAGCCCTAACTCACGACTTATCCCAATATCAATTAACAATTATTATAAATCTAATTTAAAGTTATCAATTAGATATTAATTACTATCTGATAAATTTTCATAATTTAATAATCTATCGATTACGTTCTTGTTAATACCCCGATAATTATTCAATAAATTCGATTATTCCTAAACTACGCTCTAATTATATTTATTAAATTCACATAAAAAGTCAGGGTGTTACAATTTTCTTATAAGCGTCTATGTATGTGGCAGAGTTTATAACTACTCTATTGGTGGCTTATGGAGCCGACTTTTTCTTAAAGTATTAAAAATGATTTTAAATAAAAGGAAAATCATGTGTAGAAGTTTTTATGAGTGGCCCATAGATTTTAATAATCAAATGTTAAAACTAGTTTTCTCATATATTGCATATAGTATAAGATTTTTCTATTGAGTTTGTCACTCACCCCAAAGACTCTCTGATAGGCCCTAAGTCTCAAAATGGTCACACAATAAAAACTAGCAATTGGCTAACTCAAAAACCCAAGCACTGAAATTAGATTGATTAGAACTGAAGTTGCATACAGCTTCTTTGCCCCAAATTTATAGGACACGTAGTAAATACTTAACACAAAGTCACCTCCAAAATCCACCATCAAACTCGTCGCACACACGGAGCTGTGCATGGAAGAAAACTTGCTCGGAAAACTAGTTCAAGAAAAAACAGATTGCAGTGCTTCTGCACAACTCCAAATTTCCAATTCCAAATAAAAAATTTCCAATAAGTATTCCACAAACATCCAAGAGCAAATAATTCCAGATCAAGAACACAGCAAGAAACTCAAGAAAAACAAGAAAAGAATAGAGCACCAAGTTGGTCCGCAAGCCCTCACTCAGCCGAGGATTGCGACTGGTTCGGGTCCTTCAAGGAAAGACCTCTCCACCTTATCTTTGACTCGATCTTCTAACTCCTCACGCCAATGACACCTCCACAGGAAGATGCTGGAAGAGCTAGTACCAATTTTCCTCTCCAAGATCGATCAAGAAGCTATAGAGGAAGACGTTTTGGTGTGGGGATTGCAATGGAGCAAACCGTGAACACCGAGGGGTGTTTGAGAGTATCCTTGAAACAAGGTTGTAGCTACTAAAAGGGGTTCAAAACTCCATTAGGGTTTCATTAGAGAAGGTTAAATACTTCCCTAATGAAAATAAAAAGGATTTTACAAGATTGCCCTTGAGTGCACAAAAATTGAGCATGAGGGCTCGGCTAACATGCTACCCGAGCACCTCAAAACAAAGCACTTTTAAACAATCTAAACCTAACCAAAATATCACCAATCCAGAAGTATTCACTTAAACAAAGTCTAATTCAACATATCAAAATAGAAAAATAACATAACTACTCCTAATAGGCATCATGGGACTTGGAAATTGGATATGCATCAAAACCGTTGGAGGGGGGCTATAGCCGATTGGGAGTTGTTGGAATCCAAGTGAGAACATGTTGAGGCATTTCTTTATCATCATGTGTTGGCTCATCTTTAATTAGGTGTTCTAATCTTTTCGTGCAATAATTAATTTCTCTAAAACCCTATGTGACTTATTGCATACAACATATAATTCAATGCATAAAATAAAGTGTAAGGGTTAAGAAATGCACACAAAGCTTGTTTATGCAGTTCGGCAACCCGCCTACGTCCACGCTCCAAGAGACCACTTGGAGATCACTAACAAGATTGGCTTTCGGGTGCCAACCCAACCGTTCACAATGACTATTTGGGTTATCACCCTTTGACTATTCCGAGGTGTCACCCTTTTCTTAACTATTGAGGGGATTCACCATTTGATTGAACTTTTGGGCATCAATCGAGCCTTTGACTATTTCAGGGCGTCACCCTAATATGATGAATTCGTAGGGAGTTACCCTTTACAATAGAGTACAAGTGTTTGGAAATTTAACGCTCACAAACTAGTCCAAACTCTTCCAAATTGAAATCTCAAGTTTGGGATAGTGAGAGTAGGATTACAATGCTCACAAAAATTCTAGAGAAGTTGGGTGTAAAATTTGGCAAAGTTTTGCTACTTCTCTCGGTTCATTACGTTGAGCTTTGGAGTGCTGCTATTTTTAGACACCGACATTTTTGGTCAACCACTTTTTTTTGGTCAACTACATATGACCGTTAGAAACTAGTTGTTGTGTATGTTGTGCATTTTTGGTCGCATGTCTCAACCGGAGCCTCGACCGTGTCGTGTTCAAAAATATCTAGAAAATAGATAGAAGCAAAACTATGCATTTTCAATCGACTCCCTTGTCCACAACCTCGACCTCATTGCGTTCGAAAAATGACGCAAAAACTCTAGAAGCAATTTGTCCACTTTTTGGTCATCTGCCTCTACCGCAGTTTCGACTGCGTTACGTTAAAAAATGTCCAGAAAACTCCAGAGGCAATCTGTGTATGTTTTCGGTCGATGTCTTCAACCGCGGATTCAACCGCATCTCAACCGAAAAAGCCTCAGACCAATCAGTGGTTTGTTTCAGTCGCGTCCCTTGACCACACCCTTGATTGCGTCTCGACAGGAAGACCAAATGCCAAATTTGGTTGCTTCTCTTGTGCGCAGCTTCGACCACAACACTCCTTTCATTCCTTGAATTTCCTAAGTCCTGAAACGATATGCCTTCACTACATGGACTTAGATAAACATGTAAGCACATAATAATACCCGTTTTGAGGGTATTTCCAGTAAATAAAAATAAAAATATAATCATAAAACCATTAAGAATAATATCCATAAAAATACAATAAACAATTTATTAATTCTATTAAAATAATCATCATCAAAATACAACAAAGCCTAACAAAAAGGCTAACAATCTCTCCATTTTTTATGATGATAAAATCCAATAAGTTGGTTATTCATAAATCTAAGCATGTGCATATATTATTGTATATTTGATTTCTCTCCCTTAATTTATGCAATATATCAAAATTACTTTCATGCAAACATGCTATTCCATTTCTTTACTTCATCATTATTTCACTCCCCTGTTAACAACTTATACATAACAACTTATATATCATTCTCCTCATTTTTATCATAATAAAAAAGAATCCATGGGGAGGGGAGTCTAACAAACAAAGTTATCAAAATAAGTGTCATTCCCCCTTTGTCAAAATCTATGCAAAAAACAATCAATGGAGGGAATTTAGCATTCAAATCCAATTTGTACATTCAAGAATAATATGCCAATTGTTAATCCACAATAAAAGTCAAAAGAGAGATATCAAGTTCACAAAGTCAAAACATCAATTTAAATTTTCTCTCCCCCTATGTTAATACACAAACAAAATATGGGGATATATGACAAATTAAATATTTTCTCTCCCCCTTAGAGCAATTTATACAAATCATAATTTTCTCCTCTTATAAGATTATCACAAAGCATATATGAGGGAATTCAAAATTAAAAACCCATTCAATTTCAAGAATAGAAAACCAATTGAAAATCTTCATGTATGAATCAAGTTTAAAACCAAATTTTCTCCCCTTATCTCCATGCACAAACTCAAATAGTTGGGGATCTAAAGGATGCCAAATTAAAATCCTCATAAATGATATCATTTGAAGAAAATTAGACTCAATGATACCAATTGTTGTATTGAAATTTAATCTCAAAAATACCAATTGAAATAGTCTATCTTTAAAAGATATCAAAGTTAAAATCATTTCTCTCCTCCTAAATCAATGCACATAATCAAAACATTGAGGATTGAAATTCAAGATAGCTACCAATTGTAGAAGTTGAAAACAAAAGACAATTTTTTATACCAATTGAAAGATTTCAAGTCAAAAGAAAATTTTGATACCAATTGAAGAATAGAATAGAGATCTCAATCTAAAGATACCAATTATTAGGAACTAAAGCCAATTCAAAGCAGTGATACAAAAAAAATATATGCACATATTCAAACAATATCAATCACAAAATATTAAAATCAATCCAACCCATATGCATACTATCAATTCAATCTAACTCAAAAATAGAAAAAAAAAATAAATTACGTCAATTGTCAAATCTAATTATGTACCTCCATGAAAGCATTTCCCTTTTTACCACTTTGGAGGCATATTTGAAGCTTCTCCCTTTGCATTTTGGACACTCAACTATCTATTTCCATTAGGTGTTCTAATCTTTTCATGCGATAATTAATTTCTCTAAAATCCTATGTGACTTATTGCATACAACATATAAGTTAGTGCATAAAATAAAGAATAAGGGTTAAGAGATGCACACAAAGTTTGTTTACGTGGTCTGACAATCCGCCTACGTCCGCGCTCCAAGAGGCCTCTTGAGATCACTAACAAGATTGGTTTACAGGTGCCAACCAAACCATTCATAATGACTGTTCCAGGGCATCACCCTTTGACTATTTTGGGGTGTCACCCTTTTCTTGACTATTGTAGGAAGTCATCCTTTGATTGAACTTCTGGACGTCAATCGAGCCTTTGACTATTTCGAGGTGTCACCCTAATATGACGAATTCATAGGGAGTCACCCTTTACAATAGAGTACAAGTGTTTGAAAATTTAACACTCACAAACTAGTCCAAACTCTTCCAAATTGAAATCTCAAGTTTGGGATAGGGAGAGTAGGATTGCAATGCTCACAAAAATGCTAGAGAAGTTGGGTGTAAAATTTGGCAGAGCTTCGCTACTTCTATCGGTTCAATACGTTAAGCTTTGGAGTGATTCTATTTATAGACACCGACATTTTCAGTCAACCACTTCTTTTTGGTCAACCACATCCGACCGTTAGAAACTAGTCGTTGTGTCTACTTGCATTTTTGGTCACATGTCATGACCAAAGCCTCGACCACGTCCCATCCGAAAACGTCCAGAAAATAGGCAGAAGCAAAACTGTGCATTTTTTGGTTGACTCCCTTATCTGCAGCCTCTACCGTGTTGCATCCAAAAAATGCCCAAATACTCCAGAAGCAATCTATCCACTCTTTCAGTCACCTGTCTCGACCGCAGCCTCAACCGCGTCATGTCAAAAATGTCTAGAAAACTCCAGAGGCAATTTGTGTATGTTTTCAATCGATGTCTTCAATTGTGGATTCGACCGCATCTCGACTAAAAAAGCCTTGAACCAATCTGTGTTGTGTTTTGGTCGCGTCCCTCGACTGAACCCTCAACTGCATCTCGACTGGAAGACCAAATCCCAAATTTAGTCGCTTAGGCATTCTAATTTTTTTCGTGCGATATTAATTTCTCTAAAACCTAAATGATTTAACACATACAAATAAACATTCAATGCATAAATATAAAGAGAGTAGGGTTATAGATTGCAAACACGTTTGTTAACACAGTTCGGTAAATCTCGCCTAGGTCCGCACTCAAGATTCCACTTGGAGATCCTTATCCATTCAACCTCCCCGGTTGACGGTGTTTGAATTCTAGGTGTCAAACAAACCTTTACAATGACTGTTTCGGGGCGTCACCCTTTGATTTGACTGTTCCGTGGTGTCACCCTTTGCTTTGAAGTACAATGACGATATAGAAAATTACAAACTAAATCCTAACTCTACCTAAAGTAAATCTCAAGTTAGGGATGAGGAGAGTTAGGTTTACAAGCTCAAGAATAGGTTTAGAATTGAGTATAAAATTTGGCAGGGCTTTGCCTCAATTCTCGGTTGTTAGAATGAGCTTTGGTGGTCTCGTATTTATAGAACTACTTATCTTCGATCGTCCACTTCCTTTTCGGTTGAACACTTCTAGCCATTAGAAATATAGTTGTTGTGTGTTTAGGCAATCTGCCCTTCGTCCGTGCAGTCGACCACTTCCTTCGTTGCGGAATATATCAAACAACCTTTTCCTGTTGATGGACGTCCATTTCTCAATTCCTTTAGGAGCAAATTGCCATTTATAGTTTGGCTTAATATGTCGGATGCCCAATTCATTATGACGGATGTCCCTTTCTCTAGTTCTTTAGGAGCCAAGCGTTCGTTTTCTCACGGGACATCCGTTCCTTCACACCCTTTGTTCGTTTCTTCAAATCTTTGCTACAGCCTTAAGATGGACATCCGTTTCCTCATGAGGGACGTCCGTTCCTCAACTTCTTCATAAGCTGTTTTCAATCTTTGCCACGGCTTCAAGAAGAACATCCTTTCCTTCATGAGGGACATCTAAAATCTTCATTTATCCTTTGAGGGACGTTCGATTTCATCCACCCAACGTTCATTTCTTCGCTTTTTTATAAAGCCTTCACCTACTTTAATTCCTTGATATTTTCTAAGTCTCAAAATTATATAAATTTACTGCATAGACTTAGATAAACTTGTTAGCACAACTTAATACACATTTTGAGGATATTTTCAATAAATATAATATTTAAACAATTAAGAAAAAAAAAATAATAAAAAAATAAACGACATATTATTCCAATGAAAATATTCATCATCAAAATAATTAAGCCTAACACATTTAGGCTAACACAAATAACAGTTTCAAGCACTCTAATCGAAAAGGGAAAATAGGGATAATCTCTAACTCTGAGTCCCTAGAAGTGCTTATCTTTACCTGTAATGGGAGAGGGTCGTTTGAGGTGAGTGACTGCACACCTATAGAGGAGGGGTGAATTAGGTGTGCTAAACATTTTTGTGTGATATTAAATAATTTATCTCTAAGTGATTTATCAGAAGATATACAATCAAATATAAAACAAATATAAGAGTAAAGGGATAGAAAATGCAAACCATTTCTTCACGTGGTTCTGCAACTCCGGCCTACGTCTGCGCTTCAAGCTTCCTACTTGAAGATCCTTAATCACCTAATCTCCTCAGTTATTGATGATTGACTTCACGAGTATCAATGAAACCTTTACAATGACTATTCACAGGGTGGTACCCTTTGCTTGACTATTCTAAAGTTGTTACCCTTAGTTTGAGTACAATGAAAGTAAAATGAAAATTCCAAACAAGAACCTAACTCTCTCAAATATAAATATCAAGTTAGGAGTATGCAGAGTTAGGTGTGACACTCTATTTGTTGAGAGAACTCTAATATGAAATTTGTCAAAGCTTCGCTAAGGTTCTCTCGTCGTTACTTTGAGCTTCGGAGTATCTTCTATACATAGAAACTGTGAAGCCGGTCGACCACTTCTATTTTGGTCGACCACCATCCGACTGTTGGAATATTACTGTTGCGTTGTACAATTAGACCAGTCGATCGCTTTTTCATTTTTGCCAATCGACCATTTTTGAACTAGTAGACCACTTCTTTAATTCTTTAGGAATTTAGTCGACCTCCTTGAACCTTTAGTTGACCTCTTCTTCGTGTTTTGCTCTTTTTCGTTCTTTTAAGTTCCAAATATTAACATATAAGCTACATGAACTTAGGCAAACACGTTAGTAAATATTAATACCCATATTAAGGGTATTTCCAATGAATATAAATAATGTATTTACCAACATCAACAATTACAAATTAAATAACTTAATTATACAAATAATATCGTCATCATCAAAACAAATCACCTAATGTCAATTAGGTCAACAATCTCCCCCTTTTTGATGATGACAAAAGATATTAAGTTGTTTAATTACCTATCATAAGCATGTGCATATAGAATTGCATAATATGATTTCTACCCCTTAGTTTATGCTATTTCTCACTTTCAATTTCATGTAAAACATGCTTTTCCAACAAAAAACTTATTCTAACTTCTCTCTCTTTTTGTCATAATAAAAAACAGTCCTATGGGGAGGATAAGAAAATTCATCAAAATTTCTCCTCCTTTATCAATATTTAAACCACATAAATCATTGCAGGGAAAAACACAATTTAAGAAATATGATACCAATTGAAATAACATTTCTCATCCCCTTTATCCATATACAAAATCAATTTATTGGGGATGATCAAAACATCTCAACAAATAAAACCAATCAAATTAATTTTCCCCCTTTGTCATTAAGCATTTATAAGAGTTGGGGAATTCCAAAACATCAAACCAATTGTAATAATCAACTACTTCAATCAAATTTATTCTCCCACTTTGTCATTTAAGCAAAGCATAATAGTTGGGGTTCAACCATCAAAATAAGAGCAATTCTATTTCTTCCCCTTAGAAAAACAATTGTTGGGAGAAACAAAAAATACCAATTGTAATAAAAGCATTTAACTTTTTATCAAAGAATATTCAAAATAAAAGAATATTTTCTGCCCCTATTTCAATAAACAATTTCAATTCATTGGGGAGAATTCAAGACATCAAATACCAACAATTCAATATACATGAATGAAGATACAAATTGTTGGAATGCTAAAGTTTAAACCCAAGAATACCAATTGAACAAAAAAATCAGTTGAATGATTAAAACCAATGATACCAATAAGAATATGCAAATAAAAGAATCAATATTCATCAAGAGAATAACATTTTATCCTATATTCATATAATTCATTCAATTCAAATCAAGAGTATTATTAACCAAAAATGTAAACTCTTGATTTACAAATGAAAAACACCTAAGTGTTTTTCTTAGGCACCCAAATCTTTTTGGGTCCTTTATCATTTGGAATGGTTCCTTTAAGAACCCAAACAATTTTAGAATTTGCCCCTTTATTATTCAATTTTATAGGACAACTATAAGATTTATGTCATATACAATTACAAGCATTACAAGTGATAGGACAAACAAAGAAATTATTATAATTCTTTTTCTTTGCAAAGAGTTGATAGTCAATTGCAGCTTTGTCAAATGTAACCCTTTGTTTTCCTAAAAGTATATTTAAATTTTTGCTCCTATTAGTGAAATTAAGCACAATACTATTTAAATCATCATTTTTAACTTTCAATGTGCTAATTTCACTCGCAAGTGATTTGATAGCAAAATTCAAGTTATCATTCATCAATTTCAAATCACAAATTTACTTCTCAAAAGATTGATTTATATCAACATGCTTTTTCATCAAAATTTCATTTCCTTTTTCAATGATCTATATTTAGACTTTAGCATGTTGAATTGTTCATATAGCTCATTAAAAGCATCAAGCAATTCATCTTCATCAAAATTTTCTTAAAATCACTAGAAGAAACATTTACTTCATTCTCTTTGACCATGAAGCATACATTGGCCATGTTCTCTTCTTTAGAGGATGAACTTTCTCCACTTACATCTATTTGATTTGAACATACATGTGTTAGCTCAAGAGATTTCCATATACCATAAGCACTCACACATTTTGCACTTTATCAATTTCATTTCTACTTTGAGCACAATATAATATATTCATTACTTTTGCATTCATGCTCAACTTATGCTTATCACAATCAAAATTCAAATGTAGAATATTGATACCATTTTTGATAATTTTCCATAAATCATAATCTAAAGATTGAATAAAAATTCTCATCCTAGACTTCTAATATGTATAATCTTTTCCATCAAAATAAGAAGGTCTAGAAATAGATTGACTTTCAATGCACATATTGAAATCCATAGTCAATTTATCAACAAAAGAATTCAAAAAAATTTATCAAATAATTTATAATAAGAAATTTATCCCAAAAGATGCAAAATAAACAAATTTAAATCAATACGCACAATATCACACAAAAAATTAGTTAACCACACTCTGATACCACTTGTTGGACCTTATGCATGCCTATAGGGGGTGAATTAGGTGTGCTAAACTTTCTCATGTTATATTAAATCATCTATCTCTAAGTAGTTTATCACAATATATGCAATCAAATATAAAACAAATATAAGAGTAAAGAGATAGAAAGTGCAAACAGTTTGTTCATGCGGTTCGAAAACTCCGTCCTATGTCCGCGCTCCAAGCTTCCCAGTTGGAGATCCTTAATCACCTATGTAATATTTTGAATTTTTGTTATGCTGAGCACACGACTTAAGTAATAATTTTGGGGTATTTGGAGCTAAAATGGACGATTAAGGTGTGATCAAGATAAACATATTTGGATGAAGTAAATTATTATACCCCAAATTAGATTTATATTAAGTTTAGGAGGATGATTTGGGAATTTTTGGAATAGACTTGGATAGATTAAGATATTGATCAAGTGAAACATGTTTAAATAAAGTTAACAATGATACCTTGATTATGGGGGGATGAATTGAGGTTTGGATAATTTGAAAATTGAGGTTTGAATAGTTTGGAAAAGTGATTTATTAAGCATATATATATAGGATAAGTTGTATCAAAATGTTATAATCTATATGTATATATATAATTAGAGATAAGGAAATGAAGGAATAAATAAAGGGAGAAAATAAGGATGACGGACGTCTCTTGGGCGAGACGTACGTCCTTTATGGCTTATAGGACCAAACGTTGGGGATGAAGAGGAAGCGGCATCGTTTGAAGCTATGATGGACATCCTTTAAAGAAGGATGAACATCCCTTATTGAAGGTGAGTGTTCAGTGAAATTGGTAAATGTCGTTGTTGGAGTAAAGAAGGGTGTCCCTTATAGACAAAGGACGTTCGACATAAGGGAATGATGTTAAGTTTAATTAGGACGGCATCGTTTGAGAGAGAGGGAGGTTGTTTTGGGACGGAAAGGACGTCCCTAATGGACAATGGACGTCCGCAATAAAGAAAAGAAGACGGCGTCAAATTAAGTGAATGGTGTTGCAAGAATATAGGCTAAAGTGGACATCCCTTTTAAAGGGAAAGGACGTCCCTTATGGTGAAGGAGTAGACAAACATTCAAAAAGAACAATGGAAGTCCCTTTTGAGTGGAGTGGATATCCCTTATAGTGAAGGTGTCAAAATGCAGACAATATTTTAGATGATTGGCGGTCGATCGTCCAAAGGGATCAATCAACCGGCATCATCAATCGGTAATTTCAAGGACAAAGTTTGCGGCTGATCGATTTAATTGGTTGTCGGTCATCCAATGGGGAATCAATCAACCGGTGATCTAGAGAGTCACGTGAATATGGAAAACTATCACTCAGAATCTTCTAAGTTGGACATTGGACGCATTTGGATGATCAAACATCCATCATTTTGGCCTTCGTTCTTCAGTTTGATGCTGAAGGGACGTTGGTTGTGGCCTATAAATAGAGACTATGGGAATGAGGATATCACAGTAAGGTAAAACCATGGGGAAACTTTGGAGTTTTGTAAAAAGTGAGACTCTGTGTAGTTCTTATGAATTTTTTGAGAAGGTTAAGAGAGTTAGAAACAGAGAGAGTGAAAGTGAGAAACTGTTGAAAAATTGTGGAAGGTTCTGAAATTGGTGAAGGAAATCTTGCTGTGAAATTTTAAGAGAAGGAAAACTGATGGTAAGCCTTGTCTTCATTTTGGATATTGCATTGTATGCATGTGTAAGCCGCTTTACTTTGGTTATTGCTTGAGAATTATCTTAATGATATTGGTTTAAGTTATTATCATATGGAATTAAATGTTGGCTTGAGTAGTTGGGTGATAGGATTGGAATTTATATTATGTTGGACATTGAACAATGTTTTGATTTTCATGCTCGATGTAAGGATATGTGGTTAATGGACTAGTTGTTGGGTTGAAACAGTGGGTGTGCAAATTTTTATGACTTTGGTTGCATGAAATGTAACGGGTTGTATCGATAGAAATAATATTGTTATAGTTGGGTCTTATATTGTTGGATTGTGGAGAGTAAAATGATGCCATGTTAAGTAGTGGTTGGGAATAATATTCCTTGAGGTGTTAGAGATATGTAATATGTTGATAAAGATTGTTTTTGGAGAATTATTATTGATAAGCAAACTATTATTGATTGATAAATAGGTATTGAGGAGAAGAAACTTAAAGTGCTAACTTTTTAAAGCTAAGGACTCCAGGTAAGTAGTACTACATGTGTTTTGTCCGAAAGGACCTACATCACGAAAATTAGGGTTTGTTTGATGCTTGCATTTACTTGATGTATTGTTGATTGTTTGGTGTGAATTGTATGTTTATTATACTTAAGTTAAGTTCCTTAGTTAGAAATCAAGCATGGTATAAGGATATGGTATCTAGACATGTTAAATAGAATTGTATGCTTGCATCATTGTTTTATAAAATGAAAATGAATTTATATAAAGATGACAATAAAAAAGATATTTAAATAAAATAAAAGGGGGTCTGAGTTGGGTTGATGTTTACGACTCATTCACGAGTTGTTGAAAAGAAAGAAAACGGTTTAAGTTCATTATAATACAATAAGTTCACCATCATGATACAAGTTCACCGTTGCGGTATAATTTCACCGATCTAGTTTAAGTTTACCAATAAGGTACAAGTTCACTGTCAAAATACCTGTTCACAGTTATAGTATAGAGTTCATCACAATTTTATAAAGAGTAATGGATGTAACGACCCAGTTTTTTTGTTTCCTTTAAAATGCGTGAAATTCAAAACTTTTATAAAACCATTGAAATCTCCTTTTAAATAATATCAGAGTGCCAAACCGGACCATTAGAAACCCATTTTTCGTGAAAGTATTTGTAACGACCCAGTTTTTTCTTTTCCTTTAAAAATACGGTAAATTTAAAAGTTTCTAAAAACAACGATTTAAAACGTCATCAATTAAAATCAGAGTCTTCTTCTTCTAAAAACCGAACCGTTAAATTCTTTCTCTTACATTTGTTACATAAATCATGAGAATATATGAGTATAAATTATTTTCTTTAAAAACGTAGCGGAAGCTTAAATAAACTATTTGTGGGAATAAAATAACTAATTACATTTATATTTACAAAACCGTTTTGCTCTTGATGTTTTTAGTCTTTACCCTTTAGTCTTTAGCCTTTAGCCTTGACCCTTGCCAACCACAATGCTCATCGTGTAAATTCCTCATCAACCACTCCTCTTTAAATTAATCTTACTATCTTGATCACCTAAACCACAAGTAAACTGTAAGCCCAAAAAGGCTTAGTAAGGAATTGAAAACACAACATAAATGCCTCTAACTCATTATGTCAGAATGGGATCCGCCCAACGTTCTTTACTCACTGTTACATATATCTTACTCGTGGATCAAGTTGGGAAATTAGGACACCCTATAGGCAAATGGGGGGTACTCGGCATCTAACACCCTATAGTAGACAAGCTTATCTATCCCATGGACGGGAAGATCTTAATTTGGATTACCGAGTCTACCGCTTAGATCCGAACCATTTGCCCGGCCACTAATTCCCTTAAGTTCATTATTAATCCTTTTCTTCTCACATCATGAATACCAACCCGGACGTGGTATTTCCTAAGGGTTTCTAAGACCATGAACTCTTAACTTAGTGACTCTAGTAAGTAATCTATACAAGTAAACATCCAAGATATCACAGAATTAATCTATACAAACAATCAAGAAAACAATCTCTACAAACCATCCTTAAGATTTGAACTACAATCCAATTTATCAAGGAATGAACTATGGCAACAATCACGGAAATACACTCACTTCATTTAAAACATTCAACAACCACGGCAACGAATATCGAAACCTATGGAAGCTAACAATGGAAGAACAACAATCCGACTAGCACATCCAAAACACTAAAACACTTCACACATCAATAGAAATCTCATCTACAAGAAGGAATTAATAATATCTTAGAACAATTATCATGCTTTGAAGGGAAACTAGAAATATTAACAAATACAATGAATAAGACTTGTTTATGTACTTTAACACCCACAATAAGATACAAAGTTTAACGACAAATTATCGTGACATTCATGCTTTATAATTTGACAATGAATACAAAATATAACAGCGAATTAACAATGTACATACATGCTTATCATTTGACAACTAATATGAAACGATACAATAGAATAAAACGTGCGATATGTTCTGAATTCTAACAGAAAAACACAACATATAGACAGCAACTTGACAATGAGTTTCAAACGAGTTAAACATACAATTAAAATTTTGAATTGATAGAAGATTAAAACCAGAACAGCCGCGATTCTACAACGAATATCAAGCAATTAAAACGTGCTAACATGCTTCGAAATTGACTAAAGTTAAATATGAAACAGCAGCGAATTCAACAGCTAATTGAAGTAAATAAAACGTGCTAAAACATGCTTCGAAATTGACGGAAATAAAATACAGAACAGCAGCTACTTCTACAGCGAATTCAACAATTAAAACGTGTTAAACATGCTTCGGAATTGATAGAAATTAAATACGAAACAGGAGCGTATTCCACAGTGAATTTAAGCAATTAAACGTGCTAAACATGCTTTGAAATTGACGAAACTTAAGTACAAAACAGCAGTGAATTCATATTAATTAAAACGTATGAATCATGCTTCGAAAATTGATGGATAATAGCTACAAAATTACAATGAAATATCAATGAATTTACTATAGTTAAAACATGCTGATTATCAATAAATAGAACATACATACATTCTTCCAATTTAAGAGAATTAAACAAAACTCTAAAGGACTTAGCATGCTTGAGATCTAGTCATTACGCCAAATTCGTGCTTTAATTTGGTTAATTGATCATTCAATATTCAACCTACTTCAATACTTGACAAGACAAAATAATAAGAGAATTATAGCATGCTTGACATTTAACAATTAACATTTAACAACTAAACTACTATAGTTTAACAATTCAATACAGATTATGAATACCAAATAAAAAGTCATGAATTCAAACATTATTCAAGAGTTATCAACTAAAGTGTATAACATGCTTAGAGATTTGGCAACCAACTTTGCAGGATAATTAACAAGAGAACAAATAAATAAAACATCTAATCCTATCCAGATTCCCAAACTCCAAACGGAGTTACATGCAATAAACTAAAGACAATTCAAGAATAAACAAGACTACAACTAAGAAATTAAGCAATAAACAATCAATCAAGGAGAGCTATCATAGAAGCTAATCAAGAAAACACAAACATAATACTTGTGGGTGGGTTTTTGATTGCCAAGACACACAATTCCTTACCTAGATGAATAAATCGATTATGGACAACAGCTCCTAGTCGAATTCCTCAGCTCACATTGGTTTTTCTTCTTCGCATTACTTGATCAAGCTATTGGAAAGAATAACATAACTCTCATCAACTTCTAGCTCTCACTCAAGCTCACAGTGAGCTTCTGGACAGCAGCTCCAGGACCATCCAAGTCATCCCCTGCCTCCCATCACAATTCTACCTCTCAACGAACTCTCTCTCGGCCTTCCCTCTTTTCCAGCGAAGCTCTCTGCCATTTATCAAAACCAACACCCGACAACTTCTTCAATTGCAACCACCTACAACCTCCTCATCAATTCCTTCACTATCTGCAGGAGACAACCTATCAACACAAAACAACAAAATAGTATCTTCGCAATTCACTCCAGAAATTAAGAGTGTTCCCCACTCTGAACTCAGTGCGATTCCAGGTTAGAATTGTCTACACTAGCAGACAAAAATACCAATTAAACTGTTGACAAACGCACCTGGCAGCGCTGCCCATCGCGTGTTCGGCACGGCCGAATGGGAATCGACGATTCTTCCGTCGAATCTTGCCCCCAAACGACGACCACTCAAGAGGAAATCAACAGAGGAGAAAAACCCAACCATTCATACCGAAATTCGTCGCCAGAAAACACCACGCAGAGCTCCGAATCGGAACCCCAAATCGCGAGCCCCAACCGACATCGTCCCGTCACGCACGCCAAACTCGACGACACCACTCGTCGTCGTTCGCTCAGACCCACCGTCGCCGTCCGAAACGCAAACCAGCGTCGCCTTCGTTCGTCGCCGACTCCCGCAAGCTCATCTCTCTCTCTCCCTCTCATTTTCGTTGCCTGCAAAAGAAATGGCCAATTTGGCCATTTCTCTTTTTTTTTTTTTATTCTTATTTTATATATATATATATATATCTATATTAACAATTAATTTAATTTCTTAAATCAATTTATTCTATTTAATTAATTCTAATATTATTCTCCCATCAATTAATATTATTCTCCCATCAATAATTATACAAATATTTGTTAGAAATAATATTCTAATTAAGCCAATTAAATTTCTTAAATAATAGTATACCGGTTACGTCTTTGAAAATATCCCGATAAATATTCAATTGATTTGAATACTCTCAATTATTTTCGAATTAGACTTATTAAATTATATTACGAAAATTCGGGATATTACAGTATTTCAGAAGCCTTTTGAAATTGTCTATTTAAAACATAGCAGAAGAATATATAAATCGTTTAAGGAAGACATGTTAAACAATTAATTACTGCGTTTCAGAAATGAAAACTGAACAACTAAATACAATTGAATTATAACCCTTTTCTCTTTACTCTCTTTAGTCGGGCCAGCCACGAGTCTCGCCTATGCGAATCCTTCATCCCTGCGTTATTATCTGTTCATCGTTTCGCATACAAGTATCTACATCTACACCACAAGTAAACTGTAAGTTCAAAGGCTTAGTAAGGAAAAATGTTTAATGCAACATGATATACCTCTCTTTATTTCTTTTTGGAAATGGGCCACCCAAACCAATCCTTTCATTACATTGTTCGTTTGTTCTTTACTTTACATTAGTTCATTCATTCGTTACTCGTACATCGAGCGGGAGACTGAAGGGTTCATAAGGGATGGACTAGTTGATGTGGATAAGAACTAACATTTTACTTGCAACTAGGTCCCCTCTACTGTCGGTAGAGGGCTTCGCCTAGCTGCAGACAAGACCCACTATCCATCCGCCCCCCAACTCCCCATTCCCTTCATTTTATTAACATTTTTCATCCCAATGCATGTGAGCACCACCACCAAGGTGTCACTCCCTATCGATTTCTATTAGCAAGAAGCATGATGCAGTACAACGTAACTCTAAGCATGATGCATGGTGACATAACAGTTGATGTAACAATTGAATTGCGCATATAAGGAAAGAAATTGAATAGTAGAAATCGATAGAGCATAACGAATAACCATTATGATATTGAATTGAAAACAACGAACAACATAAAGGAATTCAGCAACGAACATTAAGGAGGTTAGATACAGAATCATGAAGGAATATAGAAATTAAACGCACATATTGAAACAATATACAATGGATTATAGCATGCTTGAACTCATAGAATACAACGATAATGAAACAAAAGTCAGGACATACTATTAATTAACATGCTAGTTATCCTAGTTAATTTACATGCTCAAGAAAGATTACATTTATTATTCTAATTATTTAACTTAGCAAGTTAAACATGCTCAATTTACCGGCTCAATGAAAATTATAACATGCACATGAAAGAGTACAATTATTAATTATCCTAGTTAATTAACATGCTTAGATTTAGTGGAGTCTAGTGTGATAAACATGATTTTATTCTAATCTAATTATGTATGCTCATATTTAGTAAACTATAGTTTATAATTAACATAAAGAAAACAATAACAAATGAAAGATAGAAACATATATTCACATAGTCAATGGAACCTCTTTCATCTTCTCGATCATTTTCTAATAAGGTAAAGTATCAAATTGTAGAACTTACAGTAAAAGAAATTGCAGTAGAAAACAATATACAGAATATCAATAAAGGAATTCCACACTACTCACATTAATTAGTTACTTGGTTAAACATGCTCGGATTGGTAATAGTTAATTAGTTAATTATACATTGCATAACTTAGTTAATTAATATGCTAATATTATTCTAGTTAGTAAATTAAACATGCTAATTAGTTAAACATGCTTGTTACATGCTACGATTATTATTTCGTTATCATAATTAATTACATGCTCAGTTAATTACATGTTCATATTACATGCTTTTATTATAATTAATTAGGCATACTTAGTTATTGTCAACTAGTTAGTTATCGTAAATTAGTTAATTAGACATATTAAACATGCTCAACTAGTTAATTGATTGTTGTCCTAATTAACATGCTCAAGGATAAGATTAACAACGGTTAATTAAACCACTAGTTCAACATGCTCGGATTCATTATTTAACAACTAGTTAATTAGTTAAGTTGGTTAATTAAACATGGTCATACAATTGTTACCCTAATTAACTGCACATATTCAGGTTATGGAATGAAATTATAGAACAATATATGCGTAGAACCGTAGAATGACAATAAACAGCAAGTAATTAATAAAGGACAAAATAGTTAGGTAAACTCCTAGTTCATTCATGCTTCTTTCCTTAGCTCATCATTCTACACTCATCACATTCAAACATTAAGCATTTATCACAACAGCCAAAGTCAAGCATTTGCAGTAAAGAGAGCAACTAAGCAAAGAAATCTACACTATCACAAAGGAAATCACAAACAACAAGGAAATCTACGGACTATCAACAAGGAAATAACAATTGTAAATCATCCAAGGAAAACCGACAGTAGTCACGTACTCTACTTGTGGGTAGGGCCTCCACTGGCCGAGACATACCTATTTCCTCACCTTAATTCTTTATCGTGTTTAGCATCTAATCGTTATCCTTCTTTGTCTTTCCGATACCTTCACAATTAAAACAATTAACATTAATGATTACGACCCACAACTTGAATAATAATTCTAAGAGTTTCTTTAACGCCTAAATGGAACCTATCAACTAGCACGCCTAACATGTTGATCATATCGACTTCGTCATTTTCTCCATACAAAATCTAAGGCAACGGAGGCATAAACTTTCATCACAATTTCACTTTACAACCACAGGGAGGAACCATTAAATCATCAACCAATAGAGGGCTAAATCCAACATATTTGTGCTTTTGGAAGTAACGAACTGAGCATGACTCGAAACATTCCAATGTATCATTACTCAAATAGTTCCAATAGTTATATAACTTCCAAATTATCATTCAGAATCAAAGTCTATAACTTAACAACTTAATTCTTGTAACAATACTTTGCACAATAATTATTCAGGGTAGAGTCAATTAATAGGACAGAGTATATCCATTTTTAAATAGAATCACAAAACTTCATTCTAACTCGAATCAACGGATTAGCAACTCATTCACAAAACCAAAAACAAAAACCCAACAACACTGTCAAGCTTCATCTAAAAACAGAAACCAAATACCAAAACAGCCAAGGAAGCTCACCAGTAGACAGGGCTAACCCGAAGCAGCAACGGGGTCGTGAGCTGCAACTCCAAGCCACAATGCAGCCACCCACTTCACTGAAGTTCTCAGACTCCACCACCAAAGAGCTTCCTTCTCCTTTCCTCCGGATTTCTCAGCCTTCTCTGTCTCTATATTCTTCCCCCAAGAGCACTCCCAACACTCACTACTTCTCCTCTCCCATTCTGCCTTTCCCTCTTCTCTATCTCATCTCTGTATATCAATACCAGAAGGGGACACTCTCTGCCAATTCCCAGAGGCAAAGAGCTTGCCCGACCAACCATTGCCTAGCTATGACCTACAATGTCCACTCTGTCGATTTCATCTAGAGCCAGAACCAAGAGAAAAACCAGTTCAAACCGAACAAGACCCTGCCATTCCTCCCAAATCGCCAACCCTTGCCATCAACTCGAGATGTCGCTCGCTGTCATCCCGACACCGAAAATCGCTCCCTGCCAACCCCCAATCGACAGAAAGCAAAGGAGGAGGAAGAAATTGACTAAACCTACCTCAACTCGAAGCTAGAATTTGTAGCCGATAGGAGCTCCGAGTTCACGATACCGAGCCCTAGCCTGCAGACCGCGTCGCCGACCACAGTCCATTCGCTTACCTAGCGTCGCCGTTGAAGGAAGTCATCCCGATGCATCCTTCGCTCAAGCGCTCTCCTGCTCCGTCACGGCTCTCCCTCTCTTCTGTTCTCTCTTTTCCTTCTTTCTCATTTTGTCAAATAGCCAAAGGCCAGATGAAATTAGAAAGCCTGAACCGGTTCTCCTGTCGAACCGGTTCGGCTAACCCAATTAAAATCCCCAAATATACATAAAATATCTCAATTAATTCCAATTTATTTAATCCCTCAATTAATCGTCACTTAATATACTCTTATATTTAAATTATAATTTAATCTTTCACTAATTCTTCCCATCGTTTAAAATAAATCTAATTAATCCAAATAAATCCTAATTAATTCCTTAATTTATAATCTTACAAGTACGTCCTTAGTAATATTCTGATAAATATTCAATAAATCCACATACCCCTTAATTACCTTCCAATTATTCCTATGTAAAAAGTCAAGGTATTAATCGTCCGAGTTCGCATCCGTCCGCCACCGTCTGCTGACATCCAAAATTATAATTCGGACGCGATATGGCCTCCGAATATAGCATTCGCACGCGTTCGAAACTTTCCAGGAATTAGACAAATTCAAAACGAACGAATCCACGCTCGATCGCACTCATCCGTGAAACGTCTGAAAGGTCAAGTTAGAGACAGGGGTGACTTAGGACTTGAGGCAGCGTCCGCGAGAGTCATCCCAAGTGTTGGGACAAATTTCCATACGTTTGCGGACAAGGAATGTCATCCACGGGTTGTTCGCAGGCGTCTGAAAATGCCCAGTTCAGCACTTTAACACCTTTTTCTACGTAAAAGTTAGTCCCATAGCATCTTTCCCATAAATACAAGTCACAATTTAACATGTATAAATACGCAATGTAATATCCTACTCCACCCGACATTCAATTACTTCGCGTATACGGGAAAAATGATATCAGGATATTACATACCCTTCCCTTTATATAAATTTTGTCCTCGAAATTTGCCTAGCGTCATACTCTCTCTAATCCAACTACGCATCAAATCTCTTCTTAGCTACCCCATTCGATGATGTAGTTCCCTTGTGGTCTTAATACTCCGTTTTATCTAGACTATGAACTCCCTTCTTACTGCTATTTGATCAACTTAACTTCATCTAAAACGTGTCTCTTTGTACCAAAAAGTCGATCAAACGCTCGTACCCACTCTCCACACCTCCTCTGTGCCACTTTGATTAGATCGATTCCAGAGAAAAATGCCTCGACGACAATTTTCTTGTATCCAATTACTGCTTAAACCCAATAAATATTTCACCGTTGCCACTTAACTCCTAAATCTATAGCATTTTTCTCCTTAATTTGACGTTCCACGTCAAAATTTTCTACTGATTCCCAAGTAATTCAACACCAAGGGAGAGCCTCCACGATCTTCCCACTGCCAAAAGACTCACAACTTGATGTCGAACTCACTCGTCCTATATGGTTCTACCCCTCATATCCTTCGCACTCCGTGACCTAACACTTATACTTTTCTCTCTCACTCCATGACTTCGACATGCTAGAACATGCTCTCCACCATCAAATCCATCCATCCAAGCTCTTCCGAGTTATAATCTACACTGCTCCATGGCTGAATTGGACGCATTCCATCTTGCTTCTCTTTCTGTATCTATAACCATTCCCGTTTCTATTTCAATTTTAGTTTTCGTATGTATTCTTGTTTCTGTATCTATTTCAGTATCTGCTCCCATTTCTGTATCTGTTCCCATCTCCGTCTCTGTATCTATTTCTGTGTCTGTTTCTGTTTTTGTTTTTGTTTTTGTTTTCATTTACGTTTTCGTATCTATTTCTGTTTCCATTCCCAAAAATTTATTTCTAGAAACTTTGTTTCTATTTTCGTTTCTATATCTGTTTCCATTTCGGTTTCCGTTTTTATTTCTGTTTCTGTCTCTGTTCCC
>CM039472.1:25607635-25643685 GCA_022433065.1 Begonia loranthoides | reverse complement strand
TCTGCCCTATGAAGACAAGAATATCCAAGATGTGGGTTCAATCCATATCAGTGGCAGTCCACAATCCTACATCGCTTGGGATAATGAAAAATGCATGGTTTCTAAGTTAGATTCTCCTTCCTATTTAATACAACGTGTTTTGGGCTAACCAAAGAACAAAATCATGTGGTTTCGACCCAGAGTTGACAATATTGTATTGGGAGGATTGAAGACGTTACATAAACAATCAATTGGTCATCATATCAAACACATTGTCATTGGTGTGAATCTTGTCAACAAACAACAACTGCGCTTGGACTTTATCTCGCACCCAATGGCATTGAACATCAATATATTTGGATCTTGAATGGAACATTGGATTCTTGCAAAGGTGACTTGCACTCTAATTGTCACAATAGAGAACATATTTTTCTTGTGAAAATCCTAACTCCTGTAGAAACCTCTTCATCCCCAAAACTTCCTTACAAGCTTCAGTAATAGCTAAATATTTAGCTTTTGTAGTCGATAGAGCAACACATTTTTGCAATCTGAAGTACCAACATATAGCTCCCCCTACAAAAGTAATCATATGCCAAGAAGTTGATTTTCTCAAATCAACGTCACCTGCTAAATTAGACTCTATATAATCATACATCACAAGCTCACCATTACCATAACATAAACATATTTTGTTAGTACCTCTGTGATACCTAATATTCTATTTAACTACTGCCCAATGTTTTTCTGTGTATAAAAGAGAAATCAACTAACTACTCTGATGACATGAGTAATATCTGGTTGAGTGCACACCATAACATACATCAAACTACGCACTATTGATATGTAAGGTACTTTACACATAGCTTCTTTCTCTTTATTACTTGTGAGACTTTGATTTGAACCCAATTTAAAGTGATTTGCTAGTGGAAAGAAACTACTTTTGCCTTGCTCATATTAAATCTCTCAAGTACTTTTTCAATGTACTTTTCCTAAGATAACTACAATCTTTTATTCTAACTGTCATGAGTAGTTTTCATACCAAAAATTTGTTTTGTAGGTATCAATTCTTTCATTGTAAAAGACCTATTGAGTTTTGTTTTCAACATGTCAATTTTCTTGACCTCTTGACCCAGAATTAACATATCATTTACGTAAAATAGTAGAATGATGAAATCATCAATAGCGTTTCTTTCCATAAATACACAGTGGTCAGAATTAGTCCTATTGAATCCTTGACTTGTCATGAAGGATTCAAATTTCTTGTATCACTGTCTTGATGCTTGTTTCAAGCTATATAAGCTTTTTCTTATTCTACAAACAATATGTTCTTTATCTTTGATTTGTTCTATATATATTTTCTCATTCAAATCTCCATGAAGGAATGCAGTCTTCACATCAAGTTGTTGAATCTCAATATTCATACAAGCAGCTAAACCTCTAAGAGATGTCGTCTTCATAACTGGAGAGAAAATTTCATCAGAATCAACACATTTCTTCTAACTGTATCCTTTCACAACCAATCTAGTGTTATATCTTAGCTATGAGCAACTATCATCGAATTTCAACTTGTAGAACCATTTATTTTTTAGAGCTTGCTTGCCCTTAGTCAACTTTACCAATTCATATGTATGATTCTGATGCAAAGAATTTATTTTCTCTTGCATGGCTTTTTGCCACTGTATCTTTTGTTTATGACACATACCATTCTGGTAAGTTTTTGGTTCTCCCCCATTTGTAAGCATCACATACTCATGGACATAATATCTTCTAGAAGGCTCTATATCTGTAGTTGATCTTCTTTCCAGCATTGATGTTCAAGAATCTTCCTCATTTGGTTGAAACCCATCATCTATAGAAATACCCTAATCAACAATATCACTATGGTCTTCCTCTTCAACTCCTCCATAATTCTCAATTACTAAAGGTGTACTAAGCAGATCCAAAGTAGAAGGAAATTTTGGAATTGAGTGAGGCCTCTTTGTCTTATCAGTTTCAACTAACTAGTCTTCCAAGAAAAAAAAAATTCTTTTAGTAACTGGATCCCAAGAAGATAACCTAAAAAGATGTACTCTTTGGCTTTATCATCCAACTTGGATCGTTCATCTTTCACAATGTGAACATAGGCTTTGCACTCTAACACTCTCAAGTGCGTGTAAGAAACATATTTCCCAATCAAAATTCATCTAGGAACATCACCATCTAATAGAGTTGAAGGAGAAAGGTTAATCAAGTCAACTGCATTCCTCAAAGCTTCACCCCAAAAGGTTTTGATAACTTGGCATCAGAGAGCATACACTTGATCCTTTCTTGAATTGTTCTATTTATTCTCTTTGCTACTCCATTCTAACGAGGATTTTTAGGCACATTTTTCTCAAGTTTAATCTCATGGCTCTTATAGTATTTTTCAAATGGCTCTCTCTATATTCACCACCATTATTAGCACTGACACATTTAAGTTTTCTTCTAGTTTCTCTCTCTATCCTAGGATGAAATTCTTTGAAAACTTCTAATACTTGATATTTTGTTTTCAAAGTAAAAGCAAACACCTTTCGCGAGTGTTCGTCAATAAATGTGACCAAATAGTTTGCACCACTGAATGTCTTGTCTTGCATACTAGAGACATATGTTTGAATCAAATCAAGAATATGATGTCTCCTGCAAGGGTAGTGTAACACCCGGTAATTTTATAATATTAATCAAGAGATGTTTATATTAATTTTTGAGTTGGAATAGAAAGTTTATGAAAAATAAAGGATATTATGAAAAAAAGAAAAAGAAAAGAAAAATTGGTGTGGTGGAAAAGAAAAGAAAGAAGAAGAAATTTAAAATGTCACTACGGGCATCTTGGGATTAACTGCGGACATTCGAGCTTGAATTTTTTGGTGCTGAAATGTTGGTATCAGAGGAAGGAAAAGTAGCTGCAAAAGTGTTGTTGTCTATGGCAAGAAACTTGGATGAAGAAGTGTTGGACGTGTGACTGTAGAAATGTTGGTATCTGCAGAAGGAAATGTAGTCATGGAAGTGTTGGTGTCTGAAGGAGGAAATGTGGACGAAAAAGTGTTGGACATGTGGCAACACAAATTGTAACGACCCAGATTTTTCTTCGTAAATCCCTTTTAAAAACGCGTTAAAATTCGATGCTTTTATGAAAGAAATATCATAGTGCAAGCCGAGCCGTTAGAAACACTTAAAACATTTCTTGCGGAAGTAAAACGTTCATGGCAGAAGCGTAAATATTTTAAAGGAAATAAACTAAACATTTAATTACAATTTAAGAAAAGAAAACTTAATTTAATTAAATTACAACTCAATTATCTCTCACTTCTCATAGCCTGGCCAACCACAAGCTCCCTTATGTAAATCCCTCATCAACTGCTTCTTTAGTTGTTCGAGGACTCCGTGCGTACGTGTACCTACACCGCAAGTAAAACGTGAGCCTAAAAGCCTAGTAAGAAAATGTGTTTATGCATATGGAATGCCTCTCTTTAGTTATTTGGAATGGGTCTACCCTAAACTAACCTTTTAGTTACGTATTTTAGGAATAGCTCGTACATGGAGCGTGGAGTTTAGGAAATCCTATGGTTTCTAATTAATTATGTTATTTAGTCTTGTGATCCCAATAAAGGGAAAGATTAATTCTTTTCCTCACTCAAGGCATATGACCACCCCGTGGTGATATTCCTAATTGTTTATATTGTCATGAGACTACCATAAAAGTACATACAAGGAGCTACCCTATCAGCACATTTGAGGAGTTAAGCAAAACCATAACGAACATAAGAATGCATGACAATACATTAAAGAATAATAACATGCTTGAGAAGGTTATAACCTAATTTATTAACGTGCTTGTATTAATTATCTTGTTTAGGTTAACAAAATCAATTATGTTAACATGCTTGACAAATTAACAATAGAGTTAACATGCTCAATATACTAGTTGATTACACTAGGCATAAACATTCAATTTAAATAGCATGCTCAAGGATTTATTTACAGCAGGGAGCTCAACGAATGAAAACATCAGCGGAGAAATATCAACAGAGAAATTACAGCACAAACAGTAAGGAAAATACCATGCTACACAAGATCACCAAGGAGTATACAAGACCAACCAAGCATGGAAAACACACTACAGCAACTACAGCAACTACAGCAACACAAACATAGGAATATCAAAGAGAACTAAAGTACAAGCATCCAAAACATACATCAACAAGCATAGAAAACATACATGCATAACAATGAAGGAATATTCAAACATATAAAACATATAAACTCACACACTCACGCACACACTTGCGGTGTAGGGCCTCCACCTGGCCAAGACACACCCAAGTCTTACCATCACTGAAGACACAAAGCAGGGATAGCAACTCCACGGCTCCCAGCTCAAACGGCAACAGCTCCAGCTCCATCACGTTCAGCTCCTTCAGCAGCTCACTCATTCACTAGCTCACCACACAACACACACTCTTCTCACTCTCACGGTCTCACTCACTCTCGGTCACCCTCTTTCTCTCTAGAGCTCACTCTCTACACAGGAAAGGAAAAAGGGAAGCTAAAGTCTAAATGGGAGGGGAAGAGGGAGATATTAACTGGGTGGAGGGACAAAATCATGGCTAGAGGCAGGGAGAGGTTGGTGACCTATGCAGAGGGTGGGGAGGGGTCACTCTCTGTCGACAAATCGGCTACTTTATCGATTTCCTACGATTTTCCATCATTTTATCTCTATTTTAATCGTAGGTTCTGAGCAATTTCGGACAAGTACGGACGCATAGGTCTCGTTCGCATTCGTCCGCAAGGCTAAAACTCTTAAGGCTAAATCATGGCTTCGGATGAGGAATGGCGTCCCCGTCCTGTCCGTACCGTCCGCAGGCAAGGTTCGGACGCCATTCAGCGTCCGCGTGTGGCATCCTCTAGCGTCCGAAAGTGTCCCAAAATCGGGCAGAGTCAAATCGGACGAGGTGAGATCTTGTTCGTAGTCATTCGGAAGCGTCTGAAACTACCCATGGTTTGGACAAATGCAAATCGGACGATGAAACCCTCGTCCGAAACGATGATAGAGGCAGGGACGACTTTGGGACGTGAAACAGCATCCGTGGGAGTCATCCCAAACCACTGGGGTAGTGCTCTATACACTTGCAGATGAGGAATAGCGTCCGTAGAGTAGTCCACAGTCGGCCACAAGTGCACAACCAACACTTTTCCTACATTCTCTCCGCTTAACTCATATTCCACAACACTTCCTCCTATTACGTGTCATAAAATAACATATAACCATGCGAAATATAATATCCTAGCTACCCTATCCTCTCAATTACATTACATGTACGAGCAGAAATACCCCTAGACTTAACGCTCAGAACACGTTCTGTAATATCCCGATAATTTTCCAACTTAAAAATATCGGGGTATTACACAAATCTTTGCATCTGTAGTAAGATAAGCGATTGTGGGTATTTGGTTTCGAAAGGATACGTGGCCATGGATCTGTTAAGGATCGTCCAATTGAGCAAACAACCACAACTGACAGCAGTAGACATGTAGCTTTTCGCAATGATTGCAAACATTCAAAATTCAAAGTTATTCTCTAAAAGTGGACATCCAGACTTTTAATTTGTGTTCATGGGAAACACTTGTACAAATATATAGGAAAAATGGATATCTGTTGGGGATGTGTAGGCGTCCGCAAGAGTACGAATATTCGTAACTGACATTCATTAATTAATTGACCTTCAAGATTAGTTAATGTTTAAACAAATGATTATGAGCCACCGATTATACTAGGTTAAGGTGTCAAAAATCCATGACTACATTTACGATTTTGAACCTAGGTAGATTATGGTGTCCAGAGAAGAATGTGGGCACGAATCTGCAGCTAATGACGCATTGGTTGAGTCACAACCTTATTTCTTTCTCCCTTCATGCTATAGAGAAAGGTGAACTGATGAGAAGACTCTCATTATTCTCGCTGAAGAGCACCAAGAAGGAAGACTCTCTGTTCTCTCAAGGTAAGTTGAACTCTTCTTTACATGTTCTTATGGTTTTGGCAAGTTGGTCACTAAAATGAAAGATATTGAGAAATCAGATCTATGAAATAATGAGTAAGTTTGATTTCATAGTATAATTTTGATTCTATAACTGTGTTTAAAAGATGTGTAGAAATAGTTTAAGAATTGTGAAAGTTACGCATGGAATGAAAGTTGATGAAGTTAAACATGTCTATTAACAGTATGTACAATTTTGGATTATAAGCTCGATGCATGCCCTAATGAAGTCCAATTTTGAAACTGTTTTAATCTGTAATAATTGACATCTCAAGAAAGAATTGGACTCTGGAATTTTATGAATTTGATTAGTATAGTAAAAGTTTTAAATTTTAGAAGATAGAACTGTGCAATGAAGGAAAATTGGGGGTACTAATGTGATAATTATGTGTTTTAGGTGATTCAACGCAAATAGTTGGCTGTAACAAGTGTTCATTCTACAGGTAAGTAATGATGTGTGTGCAATTGGATTTTGCCTACATCACAAGGGTACTAGGGAAAATTTGTTATATAGGTTAATGGTTGGTTGAACTACCTTATGCTGATGGATGATTAAACTATTTATTTATGGATGGTAAAACTATTTCTATAACTAAATTGTGAATAATATGTGTTATGATGATTGTTAAGTTAATGATATCATGCATAATATGAGGTTTCTTTGCATGGGTTGATATCACTACACATACATCATGTTTTGTGATCAATGATGAAAATGGTTTTATGCATAATTTTGCACGTAAGAAAGACTAAAATGGAAATGAAAATACTTAATGGGTCGTTGGGGATAGGGTTGAGCAGAGTTGTCCCAAGAAGTGGACCAAATGATGTTTGCTCTCCCAAAATTTCGAGTTAGGTTATTCTGAGAGGTGGACCAAATGGTGCCTACTTCCTTCTGATTGTTGTCCCAATGATCGAATGGCCAAGTGAAAAGGAAATGGAAAATGGAAGACATGACAGTACATGTTTTATAAAATACATATGGCATGATACATCCTGTTCACATTCTTGTTATGTCATCTACTTACTGAGCGTTAGACTTATAGTTTGAACCTTGTGATGTAGGTGAATTCAATGAATATTTATGCCAAACTTGATCTAAGGACCGTGGACATTGAGGAGATATTTCTTTGGATGCATACATGGCTTGTTAAAATCGAAGTGATCGGGGAATACATTTGCGCTAGAGGATTCTAGTTGGGCGATAGCATTGTAGAGTTATGGGTTTCTCTATAAAGGTTGTAATTTTATCTAGTGATGAACTAATAATATGTAAATGAACTGCATATGATAATGTAAATAAAATGATCTTTTGATAAATGATTTTTTCAAATATTATAATGAAAGTGTGTAGTGTAAGCCAAGTCCATCACGTCACAAACGTTTTAAGAGTTTACTAAATTATGGGTTTAAATCCACTGTAAAATGAATGATTTAGAAAAAAAAATCGGTTCGTTATAGGTAGATACTCCGAAACACAACCTTATGAGATTTTCTAGACAAACAATTTGAGCAGTTAAAACCCAAAAAAAACTTGTTCTTTACAAGTGTCTGAAGTCTCTTCTCAATAATGTAACCAAGCCTCTTATGCCAAAGCTCAATGACATCTGACTTCTCAATGACATTTATTTCTCTTTACATAACTTCGTCTGTATTTATTAAAGAGTATTGGTCATCTTTCCTCTGGCTATAACTAGAGAACCTTTGGTGAGCTTTCATTTACCATCACTAAAATAATTGACAAAACCTTCCTCATTTAGCTTACCAATAGATTTCAAATTCAGCCGAATATCTAGAACATGTCTAACATCTCTTAATGTCAACTTGTAGCATAAATTCATTTCCAGATTAATATCACCAATTCCCATAATCTTTGATGCACCATCATTTCTCATCTTTACTTGACCATAATCACTAATAGTGTACGATAAGAACTATTCAGCATATGACGTAACATGATACGAAGCACCAAAATCAATAATCCAAGTACATGGTTGAAGTGTCAAATTCAAACAACCTTTGTCATAGGCCATAATCACATCACCATCAATAGCAGTTGTAGTAATCTCTATGTCATTGTCATGATTACTATCTTTTCCTTTGAATTGTTCTTTCTTCCATATTCTCCAATTCCTTTTCACATGTCCTCGCTTCCTATAATGAAAACCTTTCATTGCCTTTCCTTTCAAATTACATCATCCTTTGCATGAACCCTTTTTATGTTGATCTCTACTTTGGCTTCGACCGTATCTTTCGTGTTTCTCACTAACAAGAGCACCTCCACTAGAAGATAACTCGAATCCTTTTTTCTAACTTCCTCGTTGAGTAAACAATCTTTAACCATATCCATATTTAATTTACCATCTGATGCTGAGTTGGTAACGGTAACTACAAGTGTTTCCCAATTGTCTTACATAAAACTAAGCAAAAGCAAAGCTTGCAATTCATCCTCTAATGTGATACCCATAATCAGCAGCTAATTCACTGAACCCTAAAACTCGCTCATGTGCTCTTTGATACAACATCCATCCACATATTTTGAATTCACAAGTCTCTTAATTATAAATGCTTTATGCTGAGCACTTGAACTTTCAAATAATGATTCAAATTTCTTCCACAGTTGATCGACTTTAGTCTTTATAGCAATATTCTAAAACACACTTGCATAAACCCCACATTTGATATAAGCGACACATTTTCGATGCATCAATTCTCAATATCTATTCATCTTGCATCTCACTCTCGTTTCATCCCCATTAACTGGCTCATGAAGATCTATATAAATAAAGCATATCTTCCATCAGAGGTTTCCACATATAATAATTGTTCGACTTTAATTTTATCATCAAACCTGAATCCTTAGCCATTTTAATTCACACAAGAAATCCAGAAAAATATAAAGTCACAAACTTTATTAACTTTGGTGAAACTTGACCAAACCTGACTATCTAGCAATCGGACTCTAATACCATTTGTTTGGAAAAACTGTCTACAAAACTCAATTGTGCAACAGATAAATTCTTTTTCCCCTCTTTGTGTGATTAAAGATAGATTATTAAGCCATATAATAATATGCTAAAAAATAAAGCCGAAAACAATGAGACATCGAATTTAACGTGGTTTGACAATGTGCCTATGTCCACGAGACCAAAATTTGATTTGATTTTTCACTAAAAAATAATGAGTACACAATAATCTTTTCAAGAGTGATTAATAGGAAGAGTGATTGATCTGGAAAATCAATATTCTCGGCAAACAAGAAAAAAATAAAGCAATCTCACCAAATTGACTAGCGAGATAACTTAAGTGACTTTGAGTCTTTAATAATTGAAATTGGTAGAATTGTAGATCTTGTCAAAATGAAGAATAATTTGAAATCTTGGTTGAAACGAAAAAGAATCAACCGTTCGATTTTACACGCAAAAATCTAAAATACTCAAAGAAAAATCCATTTTTCTTCCTCTCTCTCTCTCTCTACCCATATCTCACTCTCAATTTCTCTCTATCTCTTTTTTCTCTCTTTAGTCTCTTTTAAAACAATAACTCATTTGTCTCTTTATCTTTAATTTATTTTTTATTTTTTATTATTTGGTTGGTCCATCTCTGTAACATCCATTCTCCTTTTTCTTAAAACGTTGCAATTTAAAACATATTTTCTTTGAAAAACACATAAATTTAAAACTTTACTTTTTTAAATCTAGTCCTTTCATTTTTCTTAAATCAAATATTATACAATGGAAGACTTGTATTAATAAAATTCAAAACGTTTGAAAGTGCAATAAATAAAGTTCCTTTCTTTTTACAAACCAATATATTTATAAAACCTTTTACATTTTCTCTTTGATCTTTTGCCTAGCCAGCCACCAAGTTCGCAACGTACAAATGCTCCATCCACTGCTCATTTTCTTCTTATCATACATACCTACATCACAAGACTTAAATATGAGCATAACGCTCAGTAAGAAGTTAAATGCATAATGAACTTGATATGCGTGTTATAAAACATTTTCCTTTTTTTTCTTAACTTTTCTTTACTTAGGAAAAAGGTGATGAATTACAAACACAATGAACTTATGCTATATCGATCAACTTGTACCATAAGAATTAACTTGTACCAGAAAGATGAACTTGGAACTTTACCGTCATGGTGAACTTCTATCATAATAGTGAACTTGTACCGTACTTTTTCTTAATATCTTAGGAGTGAGTGGTGAACTTTAGCCCAACTCAAACCTTACTCATATTCTTTACTTATTTCTTAAATAAACCGTTTCATAATTTCTTTTAAAATTCATTATGCATGAATATGTAGGAATGTATACAATTCTACATATTTCTAACACTTTATTAACATATAGAATCCTTAACATTTATTAAGTACAACATTAAATAACACATCGAAACAATACATCCTCGAACAACAATGGAATCACAACTTATATCTAACGAACCCAAACATCCAACAAGCAACATCAATCTCCAAAGCTCAGCATGATCAAAACCTAACTTCTACTAAACACACACTACAACATGATTAATTAACTTAACAAGCATATTATCTTTCAATTTAAATCATCGAATCCTTAAACCAACATCATGATATACAAGCCTCAATTCAAACTTAATTAACAAGTTCTACATATTCTATTAATAAACCAAAATATCTTCAACAATAGCTATTGGACAGAAACAAATCATATAACAGTACCATAAACAGCAGACCAACATTATCAAGAATACCTCTAGGACTTAATTCTTATCAAGCAACCTATCAAGACTAATATTTCCTCAGGGTAGCAACTTATCCTCACATCCTATTAACAATTTACATATCCAGTATTTCAATCACACAACACAGCAGCATAATATAGCCTCAAAACATGTTCTTAAAGAAACAACAACAAATCATTATTCTTCAACAATAATTATCGGATAGCAAACATGACAATTAAAGCATATCCTACCAAACAGCAACATCAGACAATATCTTCAGAACTTAACATCTAATGGATAAGAATCAAGAACATTAAGTCTCCACAGCATGTACATAATCCATTCCTTAAAATCCATTATGCATGAACATAACAGAGAACCATTTCAATTCACAGAACACTATCATCAATAACAGAGTACCATCTTTAAAGATTTGTCAAAGCAGTATGTGTAAACCAAACAAAACCCCCTACTTCTTCTAATGTAGCCCCGAAAGGAAAACATTCACATACTTATTACTTTTCGTTGCAAAAATTCTCTCTTGCTGAAGCTTCTCTTTTCACCAGTAGTCCAGTAGTGTTCTCTAGAAGACTACGCTCTCTAGAAGATAAAGAATGCAAGAGTTGCCTTGAGAGAACCAGAGAACTTCTTTAATATCTCATAACTTTTTCCGTATAAAAATTTTCTTTCTTTTAAAAACACTCGTGAGGGAAAACCGGAGTAAACATACAGTGGAAGTCTTAACCATATAAAACTCAGAGTAAATATACAACGGAAGTTTTTTACATTTAAATACCACAAACCGGTAATTTTAAAATTATTTAAACAAATATTGCTAAAACATTTAATTAAAACAATTTAAAGCCAATAACACTTAAAAACTCTTAAAACATTTATTCCATTTCATGAGCCATAACCTCAAGGTCAATGTCGCCAATAGCACAAGGCCCAACCTGGCGACACTTCATCAGCTACGTCCTTTATCTACTTTATTAAATCATCGGCTCTTTACCTACATCAACAAGACCTAATTATGAGCGTAAAGCTCAGTAAGCGGTATAAACGTAAAATATGATATACACATATAACTTTTGTAACATTGTATACAGTTTTCAGTTTTGCTTACTTGTTATTGTTCCTATCTTTTACTATTATTTATTCTATGTCTATGGTGGGCGTATCCAACAGGACCACAAAAATCGTTATTTACTGTTTCTATCTTTTACTATTATTTAATTTGTTTATGTGTCGGGCATATCCAACCGAACCACACAAACATCAGTTTACTTATCTTTGATTTGTGTGCCAGGCGTATCCAATCGGTCCATAAAAACAACAATTTATATAAATTACTATTTAATTCTGCTATCTATTACTGTTTATGTCTTTTACTATTACTTAATCTGTTTATGTGTCGGGCGTATCTAATCGGACCACAAAAATAGCTATTTATGTTTATTCTATTTTCGTGTACTTTAGGATTTTAAGTCTTAATGTTGTCGTGTACATACAATTCTATATAACGTGTTCATCGATCGTGTCCTTCAAACGTGATCTGTCCTAACTAAGGAACTGAACTTAAATCTGATAAACAAATAATTTATAACAAGCAATCAAACAAACAATAAACACCCCCTAATTCTCGTGATGTAGGCACTTTCGGACAAAATACATACAGTATCACTTACCTAGAGTCATTAACTTTAATAATTACTTCTCTTCAATTCCTAATTATCAACAACATGAAATTATCAATAATGATTCTCCAACAATCACCCTAACTACCAGAAATTCGTTGCATCATCTTAACAATTTATCCCACAATCACAATTCCAATCTAATAACCACTTTATCCAACAATTCAATTCAACAGCTTATTCTTCATGACAACCAATATGATACTTAAACAATATTCCCAATAATTAGTCTAATATTTTCAACTTCATCCCAACAGAATATAATTTTCAATCTAACAGTGTATCCCAACTTCCTTAGCATAAACACGTGTATATGTGGTACACTCATTTGCATGCAATGACCAATATTATTTCCAACCTTATCCTAACATATACTAATTAGAATCTGTTTAAGACATGGATATTATACCCTTCGATAATACACAATAGGAAACCTGTAGTGGCTTAACAATTTCACACTTCATATGGAGTCTCTTAATCAAACACAGAGTATATTGTGAAGCAACTTTCACCATATTCTAACTCAACAACCAATCATATATACATAACAACCTCCCAATGACATAACAGAAAAGGAGAAAGAAACCAAGCTTACCACAACATCAGGAATATGAAGAACCTGAGAGACCACAAAGTAACAACTCCTTCCTCACTGTCTACTAACCTCCAAAACTTACAGACTCTCACTCAAAAGAACTTCCTAATAGTTTAATTCTCAAATCACTGAACCCTCTCGGTCTCCAACAAAACTCTAGAATACCCTCACAAACTCACGTCTCTAGAAGCACAACCTCTCACACACTTCATAACACCCTTCGCTATCTCACTGCCATTCTTGAGACCCTCACAGCAGCTCTCACAAAATTTCAACATAGTAAGCCCAGCCTTTTTCTTCTCTGTAAAACATCGCTCCGCTCCCTATCTATTTATAGGCACTCACAGCGACTCCTCAACGTCCGTGTGAAGATGGAGAGCCAAGGGATGGCAACTCATCAATGTCTAGCAACTCTTCGACGTCCAAACATTACAGATGACGATTCCTTTCATCTTCTACGTCAGTTAAACCTCTCCAAATGACCTTCATAAATTGGCGAATGATCGAGTTGGACAGTCATTTCCCTTTGGGCAATCGACCGCCAACCATACAAAAAACTGCATCATTTCACGTCGGTCGATCGACACCACGCCATGCGACCGCCACGATCGATCGCCAGCATCTTTCCTCTAGATTATTCATATGTACACGTATTTCCTTAACGTGATATTTATATTCATATGTATACTCTATATATATGAATATCCTCATTAAACTATATACATTTATATGACCTTATAACCTTATTATTAACTACTTCCAATATTACTTCTCTTAACTCTAACTATTATCTTCTAACTCTTCAATTTATTCTTGTATCACTCAAACAAACCTTATATCCAAGACCAACATGCACTAAATCCATAAATATATATTTGAACATCAATATCAATTAAACCAACTTATAGTATATCGTCCACTATTCTTTCTTCACCTTTGCCTAAGTCAAATTCAAATAATTGATAAAAACCTTATTATTCTTAAGCTTTCAGTCCTTACAATATCCATACCATATCTAAATATGTCCAAATATATTTTCACTTACTAATTCCACTGACTATAAATCTAGTTGTTTTCGTTCTATCTAACTTCAAATATCATCAACTCATTCTCCAATAACCTTAATCTTTCCTTAAGCTACTTATGATCATAACAGGGTAATATAATTCACTTATTCCAATTACGTTTCTCTTACCAATATCTTAAATTGTCCAATTCAGCTCTTATCATCCCAAAATTATTACTTAAATCTTGTGCTTAGCTCCACGAAAATTTGGGGTATTACAACTTCCTTCTTTTTTTTTTCTTTTGCCAAATTTCTCTATAATATACTTATAAACATTAAGGGAGAGGCAACAAGTCACGAAATTTCATTTTCCAGGAGCCACTTCATTTTCTAGACAACGGTTAGCCACTTTCCAATCAATTCTTAATATTCTGGTCGATCACCTTCTTCACGTGATCGACTGCAAATCATCAAAGTCACAATTGCCATGACCACGATCGACTGTGATTCACCAATGATCAACCGTAATTCTGCCTTTTTAAAAAAAACAGTCGATCACCCTCTAGTGGATGATCGACCGCTTCCAAAATGGTTGCTCTCTATGTAAAATATGCTTTGGAACCGTTTGATTATCTCCTTCAGTTGATTGGCTGGTTCCAAATTACTTGCTCTTTGTAACAATTTGCTTAGAAAGAGATTGACCACAAACCCTGCCAGTGATCGACGACTACATTACAGAATACTTCATTTTCCTCAATTACACTAACAGGGGTCGATCATTCCTTCAAATGTTCAACCACACCACCCAATGAACATCAGTTAAACACTTAATTTACTAATCTTCCATAAACTATAACACCACACACCCCAAATCACTCAAACCAACACTATTATCATTACTATAGCTCTAATTATCTTCACATAATCTCATACTTAGTACTAAAAAAATTTGGGGTATTACAATCTCAAAAAAGAGGTAGAACCCAACATTAATAAAGTTTATGTCAAAACCCTATATAGAAAATTGACAACTCCGAATTCTTTCTTTAACAACCAAGAACATGATACCCATATGCTTCGACTTAGTTAAGATCCTATTGTTATTGGAGTATCAACTATTAACTAATTGTCACATAATAACTTTAATGGTCTTTCTACAACTTTATTCCATCATTAGGTGTTTCATAGTATAATACAAAATATATTGCCATAGTGAAAGGAGCTATAAGCCCTTACTCAACACTTTTCTTAATAACAGTTTCTTCAAGTATCAAGCAGATATATCCTAATGTCAATCTTTTACTACCTTGACATCTAACAAAATTAAAACCACAACACTTAATGGTCCTTAGATTATTTGACTTTCTATATGTGAGCGCCCTAGCTTTTACTCTCTATGAGTACCTCATAACCCATTTGGCTATAATCAATGACTTAGTCTAAGATTCCTAAATTATTGGCCTCAAATATTAATAATATACATAATATTTAGATGCTTACATGTTTAAGCATACATTAGCCTTTTCACAACTGATACATAGAGAATGCCTTGTATTTCTTTAACATTATAATGAATTCTAGGGTATTTACTTAAGTAATAATGGCATTTCTGCTTTATCTTATGCATATAAAATTTCTTGAAAACCTTTTGATAAATTTCTTTTGTGATAATCCAAATATACCTAAAAAATTATCTTGATATATTTGAATCATAATACAAAAGTGGTGTCTCCAAATTAGGGGTGGGCAAATTGGTTCTCGGTTCCAGTTCCGGACCATTTGGAACCGACCATTCGGTTCTCGGTTCCGAGAGCAAGGAATCGGAACAGGAACCGCATGGAACCGGACCCAGAACCGGAATCGAGGCTTGGTTCTGGTTCGGTTCTGGTTCCCAACTTAAAATGCAACTTCTTCCAACATTTAAATATTCTTCCAGCAAGTTATGAAAATGCAAAATATAAACATTGAACTGCAAATTCCAGCAATTTGAAATGCAATATCTGGAAAGAAACAATCAAACATTGAAACATTCCAAACCTTGAAACATTGAAATCAAACATTGAAACAATCAACCAATCAAACATTCCAGAAATTGAAATCCTTCTTTTTGCCTTCCCAGTTCCAGCTTCCGATAGAGGCAGAAACACCATGGCCTATTTCTGTGCAAGACAAGCAATTAACAATTGAACAATGCAATCCTCTAAAGGCATCCTCTAAAGGCATTGGCAGACATTATGTTGAAGGATGTCACGTGTAAGGCACATGCTTTTTTAAATGGGAACAGACTCCCTCCACTTATGAAAAACATCCTTCATCCCATAATGAACGTCTCTTAACTTTAGACGAATGTCTCTTAACTTAATACGAACGTCCTTCCACTTACGATAGATGTCCCTTATCCAATAATAGATGTCCCTTAACCCACAATAGATGTCCTTCAATACTAAAAGACAATGTCATTTAGCATTGAGGGACGTCCGTGGATGCTAGTGGACATCCACATGTTGAGAGATGACATCGTTTAGTATTAAGAGATGTCCCTCAACTTACCATAGACGTCCCTCATTGAAATGGACGTCCGTCAAAAGATGAGGGACGTTCGTTGTGGTTTTGGGGGTGTTCATTATAAGTTGAGGGACGTCCATTGTAAGTGGAGGGATGTTTGTTGTGGGTTGAGGGCATTGTTGGACATATCTCAATGCTACACAAAATCACTTCTCAATAATCATATCATACGGTCGTCAGCGGCCTTGGACACCCATAATCCCATCTTGAACGTCCATTCCCAGTGACAGATGTCCCTTATCTTGAAGGACGTCCCTTATACATTAAGTGACCTTCAACTTCACCTATATAAGCAAAAATGATGTCCACTGAGACCTAACCAATTTTTGAGTGACATTTCAACTTCTTCAGAGCACTTCAACTTTCGAAAATCTCTCCTCACATTTCTAGAATTAGAAAATGGCATTGAAGGTTGGATAAATCACAACAAAGCATAAAGCGACTCCCTTCGACACTCAAGGTCAATCACGAGGTGATTCAAGCTGTCCTCTCCTATCTAGAGATGACCAATCTTCACATAAATTTAGGGCAAGGTCATCCAAGGAAAGGTACAAGAATGACCTCATACATCGTTCTATCATTATATCTAGGAGGGTAAAGTTAAATGAATTTTCTGATTTCGGAATAAAAGAAATGTTTGATCGCATTGGACTACCTGTGATATGCAAGTTGGGGGGGGTATTATTATGAGATGGTGGTGAAATTATTTCATGCAAATTGGAGCTTGGCGACAACCAACTAAATGAGCTGAGGACTTATCTATTTAGGCAAGAGATTATGCTAACTCTGAATGAGTTAAATGAGCTGATTGGATGCTCCACATAGGAGTCGATATAGGAGTATTTTCACGTATCCATGAACCCACACTTCGTAAAACAAGGAGAAGGTTTGAACTTGCAGAAGCAATTGCATCACAACCCTAAATTTGAATCTTTCTACAAGCCCAAATCCAAGGACCTAAACAGCAAAGCCAGACTCATCCATCACATGATAACCCACATAGTTCTGCCGCATGGTAGACATAGAGACCATGTCAACTGCATGGATCTTTATGTGATGGAGAAGCTCTACATAGGGAAGAGATTTAATGTTGCATACATGATTATTAATCTAATGAATGCAATCCTGAAGAGTCTAAGGAAGAACCTCCTCTACAACTAGCTCATTCAGAAGAGTGTTGACAGTAGCGGGTTGGCAATCCCTCCCAACGAGCAAAGAATTAATGAAAAGGTAGTTAATGTCTACAATCAGGAGACCTTGGCTCAGATATGGATGAACAAAGTCGGAGGGGATTGTGTATTCAAGGGCATAGACACTCTATCGACATTAGCTTGACAACCTCCATTGATGTAAACTGCATAGCCTCCTTCGACGTTGACTACACAACTTTCTTGAATGTCAGCTGCACTAGACTAAGATGAGGTGGAGATGGAGGACAATACTGTTTAGCCCCCTCCTTGGTCCTCACACTATATACTGATGACAGAGGAGAGTTGGAACTGGATTGTTACAACCTTGAAGAGATAGGAGAGACGAATGAAAGATATTTATGCCACCCAACTATAGGTCTTGGATGAGCAGAGGAGGCGTGTAGATACTCTAGTAGCCTAGCTAGCAGCCCGACGAGTAGCTCCTCCAATAGCTTCTCCTATAACCCTGCCAGTAACCTCGCCAACAACTCCTTTAGCTCCTCCAGCAGCCTCTGCATCTTTTGTCGCCAAACCAGATGGATGCCAATAAGTCTTCTAGTTTTTATGCACTTTTCATAATGCATTAGTAGTGTGGTTTAGGCTCTCTGAATTAGATATTAAATGTGTTACAACCACTCAAGTCTTTTATCATTAGGAAACCATCCCCTCCTCCAACTCTAGCCAAAGTTCAGAAGATATTGGCAACGGTTCCTCCATCAAAGGAAGTAGTTATAGGGTCTGCTCACAACTAAAGTTGCATGTGGTATGTCTTCAATTTGGTTTTGTGTATGTATCAAATTTACAATTAGTGGTTTGAGGGTAGTGCTTAAATTGATAATTGCAGCTTGTGAACTTAATGGTAGAGTTCATGAAATTGGCACGTGCAAATACCCATAGGAACTTGGAGACATGTGGAAATTGCAAACACACCCAAAGCAAATTTGTTTCTTGCCATCTTTTAACCTACACACCTATTATGGCTACCAAGTAATGTTACCTGAGGAAATTGCAATTGTCATGGCCTATACAGATAAAAATTGATATATTTTCTCACTTTGCGCTATATTCATTATGTTTTGAAATTACCTACTAATTTCTCATCCCAAATTTAGCCTACACGACATATTTCAAATCTCACACCCTGTAGGGATGTTGGTGATCAGCAGCTATCAAAAGACCAGATTCCCTCATCACGACGAAGCCCCTCTAAAGGCCTTTTTCCAGCACTCCTCTAATGTTGAAATCAACCACACGTTGAGTTTCAACGTCATCGATCTCTGTTAAGTATAATTGTACATTTGATGGACGATTTTTGTACATTAGAGTTAGTGTACATTTGTTTATCTCTGTTGTTGTTATGGTATTCTGGTTGTTATTATTGTTATTTTTGTTGTTGTTGTTGTTGTTGATATTACTATTATATCAAGTTGTAGTCCGAGGGATGCTGGCTATGGGCTTAGGGATGTTTGTTTTAAGGTAAGGGACGTCTGCTGTAAGCCAAGGGACGTTCGCTGTGGGTTGAAGAATATTCATTTAGAGCTGAGGGACGTTCATTTTGGGCTGAGGGACGTCCACTAGAAGTTGAGGGACGTCCATTTTGGGTTGAGGGACGTTCATTGTTGGTTGAGGGGTATCCGTTGTTAGTTGAGAGACGTCAATGCCCCTCAGTACTACGAAGGACGTCCATCATCCCAAAACGGACCTCTCTCTCTCTCTCTCTCTCTCGCTCTTTATCTCTCTCTCTCCCTCCCTCCTTTTAGGTTATGCGTTAACATTGAATTGATATAGCTTTCTATTTCTTCACTTAAATGAAGTGATTTTAAAGTCAATTCATAACTCATGACTTACAGCTTCAATACACAACTCAAATGACAGTTTCATTGACATAATAACACCTCTTTATAGATTTTCCCAATACAATATATCTATTCATTACATTCTCAATACAATAAATCCATATAGAACTATCTAAAACTTAATTTACAAACACATATCAACTGGAATATGCTTTTAGAGCATGTTATTACATTGAAGGAAAATTATCATAAAGTGGATCAAGGAAATGAGGTTTTATTGTTGAAGTATCTGTTAGAGCCTATTGTGATCCCTAAATACTTGTAGCGACAACCCCAACCCATCTCTATACATCTCGAGCTTTGCCAAAAACATGGAAAGCAAGTAGATATCAGTTTGTAATGGAAGAGTGATGACAAGAGCACGTTTAGTCTCTTCCATTACAACCTAATATCTACTTGCTTTCCATGTTTTTGACAAAGCTCGAGATGTCTGGAGACAGGTTGCGGTTGTTGCTATAAGTCTTTAGAGGTAACAATAGACTCCAATAGATACTTCAACAATAAAACCTCACTTCCTCGAGCCACTTCCTGATAATTCTCCTTCAATATAATAACGTGCTCTAAAAGATAACGTGTTATAAAAGCATATTCTAGTTGAGGAAACCTACTCTCCACCCAATCATCATCTTTTGAGTTGCATATTGAATGAAGCTCATCTTCCACAGATGCAGAGATCGAATGCACCTCCATAATAGCTTTTTGATCAAATGTATGTTGCTCATTGGCCTAAAATGTAGAAATAGGCTTCACCTCCATGTCTGATACTTTTTTGCTCATGGGTGTGTTCATGGATTTAGGGTTGCTGCTTGGTCTTGCATAAGACATCCTTATCGCATATATAAATGGATTTGAAGTTTACTCAACATCATTGTTTAGTATTGAGGGACATCCATGGCATTGAAGGACGTCCCTTAGCATTCATGGACGTCCCTCAATGCTAAAAGATTTCATCTTTCAGTATTGAGGGGTGTTCGTTTTAAGCTAAAGGACGTCCACTATGAACTGAGGGACATCTATTGTTGGTTGATGGACGTTTGTCTTAAGTTGAGGGACGTCCATCAACCCAAATCTCCCTCTCTCTCTCTCTCTTCTCTCTCTCTCTCTCTCTTTCTCAACAAATAAGTTCATTTACATCAATCAATTAGCAAACAAGTTCATTTACATTCATTCATTAGCAAACAAGTTCATTTACATCCATTCATCAGCATTCGTTCCATCTATTGAATAAGTTAATTACATTAACTAATTTATAATGCTCAATCATTCCAAATAAGATTAGTTGCATCAAGAGAATAGGCGAGGACATACTGATATGCCACGGATTCCCTCCAATTATTATCAAGCAAGGAGTATTGCTAACGGTGCTTTAAACATTTCTTTTGTAGGAGATCAAAGGGGAAAACATATTCAAGATATGAGATTCCCTTATTTAACTTCTAAATATCTTGTGGAGTTCTTTAAGATGAATTATAGATGGGAGATCAATAATTTGGACTTCGTTTGCTATGCCAAAGGGCCTCCGGACAGTGGACTACGTTCCTGTTTAAGAGGCTTGCCAAATTAGAAACCCAATTCAACTTGAAGTTCAACCTTTGATCCAAGATGGAGGCACGCCTAAACAAGTGGATCTAAAGATGCCAACACATGAGCTTAAGTGGCATATTGATGAGGGATCCACCAATAAGAAAGAAGGGCCATGAATTTGAATTCATGAAATTCAAATTCAAATCTTTACTTAACTTTCAATTCAAGTTATTTTAAGATTTCTATGTAGTTTTAAATTCAAGTTATTTTTAAAACTTTCTAGGAAGTTTTAAATTCAAGTTATATTTAATTTTCAAATAGATGGTTAAGGAGGTTGGTTAGGTTAACTATAAACCAATCATTTTTCTAAAAGGTCTACTATCATGATGGGTTATAAATGCCCATCAAACTCTTTAATAGTTTTTTTTTTAGTTTTTGATGAATAGAAAATCCTTTTAGCTTTGGCTAATTTCTCTATCTTTTCTTGGATCGCTGATGATCCTTGGATTGAAAAACTAGAATTAAATGTTATGAGAATTACTTGATTCTTAGATTCTTGCAAATCTTCTAGCCAATTTCGATTGGTGAAATCGTTCAAAGTTTGCAATCAAACTCACTTTCTTGTTGGTGAGGATTCCCTTTTTGATTGATCAAAGAGAAGTTCTTTGGAGGAATAGGAAAGTTGGCAAGTTAGCATCTTTCTTCCAAGCCAATCGGTCGACCAAATGCCGCATTGATCGACCGCCATTTCAGCTGTTTTTAAAAATCAGAATTTTTGCAAAGAAAAGGGTCGACCATCCGGCTGACCATACTCACCACACTCTTTCTTAAGGAAAGCAGTAGACCATTTTTATCACAAAATGTCTTTTCGGTCGACCACCGTTCATCTAGTCAACCGCTAGGTCGACCGGTCCCATCATAGATTGTTGCCCTGCTCAACCTCGTCTTCTGAAGGTCAACCTTTTTTACTGCAATCTTCATCTGAGGCTTCTGTTTTCGTGTCATTTGGTATCAAAGCCAATTATTCCAATATTTCAACCATGATGAAAAGGAGTGCTACCAATGCTTCACAACATCAAGAGGGAAACACTTCCCAAAACGCACCACCCATGCAACCCCCAATAAGGGAGGACGAGAACTCCTTTCAAGATCAACTCAATCAAATAAAGGACACGGTGCAGAATTTGACTCAATGAATTAGCCTTATGACGCTCATGACAACCGAGCATTGTAAAACCCTAGAGCAATGGGACGTGGGGGGTTTTAGAGGAGGATGATTTGAGCAAGGGAACTATGCAGAGGTGCATGATTATTCATTCGATATAGACGAGCCACATAGCTCGCAAAATTTCAATGACCACTTCGAGGAACTAAAACATGTGAAACTTTACACCATTCCTTTCAAAAGTACATGCAATGGGGATGATTTCTTAGATTGGGAAGAAAAGGTGGAAAAAAGTATTTGCTTGCCACAACTACTCAGAGAAAGCCAAAGTCCAACTAGCTACCTTAGAGTTAATAGGGAATGCTAGCCTATGGTGGGAAAACCATAAAGAAAAAAGAGTCGAGTCAGAGAACAAGTGTAATATCCCAAATTTTTATAACGAAATTTAATAAAGATAATTGAAAAGTAATTGAGGGTATTTGGATTATTTGGATATTCATCGGGATATTACTAAGGACGTACCCCGATATTTTTCCATCTTTATTAATATTATGAATATCGTAAAAAAATAAATATGTTATATTACGGGATGAAAATTATCGAAATTATATCACATAAATAATTGGGAATTAGTTGGATGGAATTTATATGAGAAAAGTTAAGTAAGAATGGTAGGAAGTGGAGTTTGGGACGCCTGAGGACGAGATTCTACGTCCCAAGTAGCCCCTATGCATTTGCGGACGATAGCGGACATAACCTACAAACGTGATCCCTCGTCCGCACGTGCACTGTTGATTCCTAGAACACTTCGGATGAAACCGAGGACATGATTTCTCATCCTTACTCATTCGGAGGAATGCGGGCGAGGACGGAGCGCGTCTGATTTAAATCTGTCCAATTTCTGGACAAAGTTAGACGCATGCAGATGCATTATGCGGACGCCATTTCGAGTCCGAATGGCTCATTTGGACGAGCCTGATGAAGGGTGAGGACGCCATTTCCCATCCGAAATCTCAATTCTGAAGAAATATTAATTGAACTGGTTTGGTTCGGCTCGGTCCGGATTTAATTAAGTGGCTCGGTTTTTAGTTAAATGAAGAAGATGAAGAAATAAGATTAAGTGGGATGGATTATAATTAAATTGTAAGAGAGTAATTAATTGGAGATTAGGTAAAAGATTGTAATAAAGGATATTAAAATGGAAAATTTTGGAAGGAGACTCGGTTCAGGATGTTGTCTAGTTTAGGTTGGTTCATGCCATTTGGTTCGGATGGAACCAAAGGGAATTGGCCCTTGGCCATTCCCGTGATGCATAATAGAGGACGAGAGCAGGGAGACAGAGAGACCAAGAGAGGGAAACTGAGTGAGAGGGAGAGCGTTCGGGCGACATTGTCCGAAGGCGTGCGCGACGTCCAGACGAATGGCGATGGCGGCGTGCGAACGAAAGGTGTGGGTCACAACTAGGGCTCGGAATCAGAGCTCCCGTGGGCTGTGATTTTTGGCATCGGGTTGATGTACATCTGACAGATTTCTCTTCTCCTTTGCATTTATGTTGATTGGTCGTTGGCGAGGAGTGATTTCAGTGCCGATTTGCCTTCGGCAATTTTCCTATTGGGCAGGGGTGCTCCAACCCAGGTATGACCGAATCTGGTTTTACTCGGTTCGTGGTGGATTGTAGTCTGACCGAAGAAATAATGCACTCCAGCTAGCATCGCACTCGATTAGCGAATTGGAGAAGAAAGCAATACACGACAGCTTCTGGAAAAGCAGGAAGAAACAAGGGAAAGCTGTAGGGGAAATAATTGTGGCTAGAGGGGGAAAGCAGGAAGAAATAAGGGAAAGGTGTCGGGGGAAATAATTGTGGTTGGAGAATAAAAGACAGTGAGAGAGTTGAACTCTCGAGAAGAAAAGAAGGACAGAAAGTGAAGTTGCTCTCTGGAGAATTGTAGGAGCCGAAATAAAACGATAGAGAAGAGGAGAAGGGCGTCTATTCTGGTCTTGGTCGAGAGTTGAAGGAGAAGAAAAAAGGGTGTTGGCTGGAGGTCCCCACTCCTCTCGGGTCTTCTTTGGGTTCTTCAAGTAAGGAAGTTTCCTCCTTTTTATGGATTAAGGATAAAGATAAAATGTTTGGATTATATTCTGTTAGTGGATAATGCCTCTGTTGGGTTTCTGTCGTTGTAGTGTAGTTAATTAAGTGCTCTGTTGCTTATGAATCTCTTGGTTGTCTTCTGTTGGAGTCAGTTTTGGTTACTAAGTGATGTGTTCAACCTGTTGTGAGTTTGACTCTGCGTTAGAGTGCTTCAAGTTATGCTCTATAGTGTTGATTAACTGCCATTGTCTAGGTAATGTCTCTGTGTTGTTACTGGTCTGAAGCATGTTAAGTGTATATTCTAGATGGTCTATGTGGCTGTTGGTTTGAGGATTGTTGCTCTCAGTTGTGTAGTGAACTATTGATGGGAGTTGATTCCTATTTTGTTATTTGGTTAAGTAGAATGTAGTTGGGCTATGAAATTCTATTAAACACATGATTAAGGAATAAAGATATAGATATGGATGAGTTTGTTAAGTTGTAGATGTTGAAACTTGTAAGTGTTATTAAACTTTGATGGACATTAATGGTAAATGTTTTAATTATGAAGGTATTAAAAGGAAGAAGAAAAAGATAACGGTTAAACGTCGATACGCGTTAAAGTTTCAAGGTAAGAAAATTGAGTAGAGTCTTGGCTAGTGAAGGCCTTACACCACAAGCAGTGTCTTTCTTTTAATTGTTTGTCTTTCTTTAATTGTTTGTTTACATTTCTATGCTTCAAGTAAATTTTATATATATTGTTGCACATGTCTAATATGCATATGCAAGCATGTTTAGTATTCCTTATATAGCTGTCGTTTTCCTTTTTATTAGTAAGCATGTTTAGCATCCCTTAAATGGTTGTAATTTCCTAACTATTAAGCACATTTAGAATATTAGTATATTATTATTGTTTCCGTTGAATCGCCAAGCACGTTAACTCAGTGTTTATATTCGCTGTTAGTTTTCTTATTTCTCTAGTAGTTCATTAATTTATGCTCAATAGTTTTAGTTGTTGAAATTCTGTGATTTACTCCCGTAGTTCATTCCATTGTTATTCTCGAATTCTTGGTAGAATAGAATTGTGAACTTATGGAATGGATGATTATTCATAGTTTTATTTCCCGTATTGTATCATCATGCATCATGGTAATAGAAACTCTAGGAAATACCACGAACGAGTTGGTATTCATATTGCAAGAAGAAAATGAAGAAAAGAAAGTAAGGGAATTGGGGTTCGGGGAGGTGGTTCAGATCTAAGCAGTAGACTCGAAAAGAATTATGTCCTTCCCCTATCGGGTCGTGAGAGCTTGTCTACTCTAGGGTGTTAGATGCTGATTCCCCACCACTCTCCCTACCAGGATCCTCCAATCTCCCAACTCGATCCATGGGTTTTATGATATATGTAACTGTGAGTAAAGAATAGTTTGGGGTGGATCCCATGTTAACATAATGAGTTGAGGCATTTATATTGCATATCTCAATTCCTTACTAAACCTTTGAGCTTATAGTTTGCTTGTGTTGTAGTTGATCGTGTTATTGCAATTAATCCAAAGAGGAGCGGTTGATGAAGAATTTGTACGGGCGAGCGTTGTGGTTGGCCAGGCTAAAGACATAAAGAGAAAAATGGTTTTGTAAACATAAATGTACTCAGTTGCTTTTATTCCGCAATTAGTTTAATTTAACTTCCGCTATGCTTTTAGAAAAATAATTTATACCTATAGTTTTTATTGTTTAAGTAACGAGTTTAAGAAAGATAATTTAATGGTTCGGTTTTAGAAGAGAACTCTGATTTCAATTAACAAAGGTTTAATTTGTTTAAATTGTTTTTATAAAAGTTTTAAATTTTATGCATTTTTTTAAGATAAATAAAAACCGGGTCGTTACAACAAGACATTAAAACATGGGAGGCTATGAAACGTTTGATGAGACATCGATTTATACTCGAACACTACAAGCAAGAGCTCTTTCGACAAATTCAAAGCCTAAAGCAAGGAACTTTATCAGTTAAAGAATACACCACTGAGTTTGAAACGTTAAAGATTAGGAGTTGCCTTGAAGAACCGGAAGAGTAAACAATGCCTCGATTTATCAAAGGTTTGTATGTTGATATCGGCAATGTGGTAGAGCTACAAAATTTTCGCAATGTGGATGAAGTAATACAATTAGCACTCAAGATGGAAAGACAATGCAAAAGACAAAAATCTCTTCCTTTTCATCCTTTCATCACGCAAAGTCAATCAACAAATCCACAACCAAGGTCTGATCCTAAGAATCTCCCTTCCAAGATTTGGGCCAACAAAACAATGGAAGAAAAGGTTTCAAAAGAGGTTGTCTCTCAATCAAGAGCAAGGGACATCAAATGTTTCTAGTGCCTAGATATGGGGCATATCACTTCTCAATGCCCAAACCGGTGAGTTATGATCATCGGAGGAGAAGACAATGAGGTAGAGAGCAAAGAAGAAGAGGTAATAATGATAAAGGAGGAAGAAAAGTCCATGGTATATGCGCAAGAGGGGCCTTTGTTAATGGTGGTTCGTAGAAACCTCTCCACAGATCATGACATTGACGACACATGCCAAAGGGAGAATCTTTTTCATAGCCGCTGCCTAATCAAGGAAAAGGTATGCTCCCTAATCATTGATGGTGGAAGTTATACTAATGTGGCTTCCACAGACCTTGTAGAGAAACTAGAGTTGGAGACCACCAAACATCCCACTCCATACCGATTGAAGTAGCTCAATGACCATGAAGATATCAAGGTAACAAAGCAAACTAAGATTTCATTCTATATGGGGGAGTACAAAGATGAAGTGTTTTGTGATGTGGTACCAATGGATGCATGCCATGTATTACTTGGGCGTCCTTGGCAATTCAATAAAAAAAACCATGCATGATGGATTTACCAACAACCTCTACTCTTTCCGACATGATGGGAAATTGATTAAATTGGTTCGGGTACTGTTTTATTAAGGAATTCAGAGTTGAGCACAAGCAAAACAACTGATACTATACCAAAGAGGTACATGCTAATCACTACAATATTTTCTTGGATTCCTAAAATTGAATGGACTAAGGGTCCTTATGATATTGATACTGCTTTGGAATTTTGGATTGATATTATTTGGAAAGGAATGATTATTTATAAAGACTATGGGGGAAAGGTTCTCTATTTGAGGTCAAATTCTCTTCAACCCTGGGAGGATGATGTGTCATAGATTCCCTCTAATTATTATTGATGTGCCCCAAGCTCCTGTCACTTGAGCCCGAGCCAGGGGCTCCTTTATTTTCTAACTTTTTTATTTATTTTGTAGGTTTTTGATCAATTTAGCAAAGAAGAGTTGGTGCATTTTGGCTAGTGGAGGTCATGCATTCATAGGAGAAAATTGTGAGCTGTCCATTCCGCCTAGAATCTGACCTCCTGACGTTCAACGAACTTTTTGGCAATTGGGATGACTCTTTTTCAAATTGTGTCCTTCATACAAATTGTAGCCAACATCTAGATCTTTCCAAAGAAGTATTGGGAGTTATTTTTGGTGTTCGTTTGTCATGTCAAACATTACAATTACAGAGACGAAAAAAACCATCGTCGGACTTGTTTTTGTGCTTTATTATTCGCGGTCAATTTTGTCATTTCATTTTGGGGCAATTTTGTCATTTTGTTGTAAGGCTCCTAGAGGGTATTTAGTCCCCTCTAGGGCAAGTAAGAACCCAGATTACCTTTGATAAATTAAAACTCGAATTTCCCTTGTGGTGTGTGGTGTGTGGATCTCCCTCATCGGCCGATTCCTCCATTTTTGCCCGAACTTGCAGTTCTTAGAACGCTTCTTGAGCAATTTGGAAGGGCTTCTATTTCTTCCAAAGCTTCAACTAAGTGGAGTATTTGTGGTGTGGAAATAGGAGAAGCGTCGGACCCCATGGAGAGTGCTTAATCTTCGATTGAGCCGCACAATCCCATCCCTCTCACTGTAGGAGGTCAAACGGACTCCACGGTTTTTCTTCTTATTTTTCTTCAAGTTCTTGCAAGGGAATATTGTTCTTTCGTGTTCCATTCTTCTGTAAACAGCTTGCTAAGTTCCTATTTGATTGTTATTGTTAAGAAATTTAGGTCAAGACTGATTCTTTGATTGATTGTTTGATTATCGCTAATCTGTCCTGAACTTATGACCACTGGATTGTGACTGTGTTTCGAAGACCTTACGCTATTATTTTTGATTTCATCTCTTCTAGTGAATTGATCTACAGGTAGTTACGTCACTGCCCTCAAAATGTGGTAGTCTTTGGATGTATGCAGAGAGAGTTATCGCCGTTTGATTACAGGTTGTCAAATCTGCTCGGGTAAACCCTAGATTTCGGGATTGTATTGTTTTGATCATATCTTGAGATTCTTAATGGATTTTGCATTGGATTTTTGACACGATATTCCTGGATGTGTTATTTTGGTGATCTCTAAAAACCAACTATCATTCACGTTTGGATTAAAAGATATTTTTCATTTGAGGTTGCTGGTCCAGAAAATTACAATTTTGTGGCTGATTTTCTATAAGTGCTCCTAGTGATCCTTGAGCCTATAATTTGGTATCAGAGCGCTATTACGTTCTTGCTGTATTATTGTGATTTATAGTGGTTTATTATGAGTACTCGAAGCGGGGCTCATTATCACAACCCCAGAGAGATGAGAAATAATCAGAATGCACCACCCGAGGAGGCTCAAGAACAAATCGAGCCTAGTATTAGAGAGATGTTTGAAATGATCCTTAAACTTTAGCAGAGGATGGAAGCTTCTGATAATGATCATGTACGTGGTCCTAGAACTCCGAGACCTAGAAGAAGGCTTAGCACTTCACTTGATTCACAAGGTCATGGTGTTAGTGATTTTGGTGAAGAGTGGGAGGAAGCCGATGATAGTGACTCATCTAACCCAAGGAGAAAATCGAACAGTAAACATGATATGAGACATGTTAAGGTCTCTATTCCTCAGTTCAAGGGCTCTAGTAAGGGTAGTGATTTTCTAGAATGGGTTGAAAAGGTGGATCGGATTTTTGATTGCTATGATTATTCTGAAAAGACTAAGCTTCAAATTGTGACATTAGAGCTTTCCGGTTATGCTAGTATATGGTGGGAGGACCTTAAAACACAAAGAAGGAGGGTAGGAGAAGTTGAGGTCTGAAGTTGGGAGGCTTTGAAAGAACTCATGAGAAGACGATTTGTCCCTCCCCACTGCAAGCAAGACTTATTTCTTTAACTTCAAAATTTGAGACAAGGCTCACAATCGGTTGACAAGTATTTGACGGAGTTTGAGGTTGTAAAGATCCGTTGCAATGTGAAGGAACCAATGGAGCAAACCGTTGCTCGGTTCATAAAGGGGCTGCATAAAGAGATTGGTGACGTTGTGAAATTGCAATCATATGAAACTCTTGATGATGTTATACAATTGGCTTTGAAGATAGAAAGACAAAGGAAGAGGAAACTTAAAGAAGGCATGACTCAGCCTTTCCAAAAAGCCAATATCCCCCAAAAGCTGATTCCAAAGATTGAAAGCAAGCCTAATACCGTGAAGTATAGTGATGGAAAGAAGCCATTTAATGACAATAGCAAACCGAGATTGAGATATTTGAAATGTCTCAAATGCTTGGGATTTGGCCACATTGCCTCACAATGCCCGAATTCAAAGGTGATTATTCTAAGAGGAGAAAATAATGAAGTGGGTAGCAAAGATGAGGAAGAGGGATCTATTTCACGTAATGAAGAGAATGAAGAAGAGACTATTTATGCTCCCGAAGGACCACTTTTCGTGTTGGAGACTCAAGTGGATGAAGAATATCGTTTCCGGGTAGTTGAGAAAGAGTGTTTACAAGTTGAAATTCTCGAGGATGAACATATAGAGCATGGAGATGAGTTCTTTGCAGCAACCAATGAGGGAGAAAATGATTTTAAGGAGTTAGCTCTTATTCAAGAGGAAATTGTTTTCTTGACCGTAGAAAGACCTCTCATCATTGAATATCGAGAAGAGAAAATTCATGGCGAGTTGACTTGTTATGATTTATGTTGGGGCATAGAAAAAGTAAAATATTTATTCACAAATGGAAGGAGATTTAACATCCATGCTTGCATGCATATGTATAAACGTTGGGGCTTTGGTGCATTGCCACCTTCGAGTCTTTATTTGCTAGTCTACGATAGTGGAGAATCAATCATACTAGTCGAAACTAGTTACTTAGTATCCCCCACCAAACACTTTGATTGCTTGGCTTTTTGAAATAGGATGGATTGAGAGTTTTTTTAGTGATAAATCTATTCAACCCAAGGGGATGAGAAATATTGACAATAGTCTCTTTGAAGCAATACTTAAATTCTTAAAATGCAAGAAGAGGAAGACAACATTGTTGGTGGAATCTTCGATTGAGCCGCACAATGCCATCCCTCTCACTGTAGGAGGTCAAATGGACTCCACGGTTTTTCTTCTTATTTTTCTTGAAGTTCTTGCAAGGGAATATTGTTCTTTCTTGTTCCATTCTTTTGTAAACAGATTGCTAAGTTCCTATTTGATGGTTATTGTTAAGAAATTTAGGTCAAGACTGATTCTTTGATTGATTGTTTGATTATTGCTAATCTATCCTATACTTATGATCGCTGGGTTGTGACTGTGTTTCGAAGACCTTAAGCTATTCTTTTTTATTTCATCTCTTCTAGTGAATTGATCTACAGGTAGTTACGTCACTGCCCTCAAAATGTGGTAGTCTTTGGATGTATGCAAAGAGAGTTATCGCGTTTTGATTACAGGTTGTCAAATCTGCTCGGGTAAACCCTAGATTTCGGGATTGTATTGTTTTGATCATATCTTGAGATTCTGAGTGGATTTTGCATTGGATTTTTGACATGATATTCCTGGATGTGTTATTTTGGTGATCTCTAAAAACCACCTATCGTTCACGTTTGGATTAAAAGATATTTTTCGTTTGAGGTTGCTGGTCCAGAAAATTACAGTTTTGTGGCTGATTTTCTGTAAGTGCTCCTAGTGATCCTTGGAGCCTATCAATTATCAAGTAAGAAGTTTTTGTATTGGTGCTTTAAACATTTCTTTTGTAGGAGATCAAAGGGGAAAATATATTCAAGATATGAGATTCTCCTATTTAACTTCTAAATATCTTGTGGAGTTCTTTAAGATGAAGTAGAGGTGGGAGATCAATCAAAAGTTTAGAAATCTTGTGATAAAGTGCAGAATCATTAATCCAACCTCTTAGCACTACTTGGCAGTTTCGATGATTTTACAGAGCTTAAATCAAAAAGGTGTCTTTATAACAATTGAAGCTGACAACCCAAGAATTCCATAATGTACTGTTTTATTAAATTTGGACTTTGTTTGCTATGCCAAAAGTGCCACCAGACAAAGGACTACGTTTCTGTGTAAGGGGCCCATTTTCATCTACCCAAATTAGAAGCCTAATTCAACTTGAAGTTCAACCTTTGATCCAAGATGGAGGCACGCCTAAAAAAGTGGATCTAAATATGCCAACACATGAGCTTAAGTGGCATATTGATGCGGGATCCACCAATGAGAAAGAAGGGCCATGAATTTGAATTCATGAAATTCAAATTCAAATCTTTACTTAGCTTTAAATTCAAGTTATTTTAAGATTTCTAAGTATTTTTAAATTCAAGTTGTTTTTAAAGCTTTCTGGGTAGTTTTAAATTCAAATTATTTTTTATTTTCATATAGATAGTTAAGGATTGATTAGGTTAACTGTAAACCAATCCTTTTATTTGGAAGGTTTACTATCATGATGGGCAATAAATACACATCAAACTCTTTAATAGTTTTTTATGAATAGAAAATTCTTTTAGCTTTGACTAATTTCTCTCTCGTTTCTTGGATCGTTGATGATCCTTGGATTGAACAACTAGAATCAAGTGTTGTGAGAGTTACTTGATTATTAGATTCCTGCAAATCTTCTAGCCCATTTCGATTGGTGTAATCGTTCGAAGTTTGCAATCAAACTCACTTTCTTGTTGGTGAGGATTTCCTTTTTGATTCATCAAGGAGGAGTTCTTTGGAGGAATAGGAAAGTTGGCAAGTTAGCATCTTTCTCCCAAGCCAATCGGTTGACCAACTGTTGCATTGATTGACCGTCGTTTCAGCCATTTTCAAAAATCAAAATTTTTGTGAAGAAAAGGGTCGACCATTCGGCTAACCATACTCAACTGCCACACTTTTTCTTAAGGAAAGGGTAAACTATGTTTATCACAGATTGGCTTTCCGCTCGACTACCATTCATATAGTCAACCGCTGGGTCGACCGGTCCCTTCAAAGTTTGTTGCCCAGCTCGACCTCGTCTTCTGAAGATCGTCCTTTCTTACTGCAATCTTCATCTAAGGCTTCCGTTTTCGTGTCACATACAAAGTTATGAGAATCAGTATTAATTAGTACAATTAAGTTACTAAAAATAAATGAAATAGTATCATGTAGCCACATAGTTAAAGATACTAATTTGGGGCGGCGAACTCCTGCATAACACAAATGCAATACTATGTCATACAAAATGCACATAGTTAGAATAATGTTTGAAAGTGTAATAATTTACTCATTTGCGTCTTGACAATAGTGGAAAAACCCATAAATGTGCCTTGTGAGCGTCCTCGTCCACCACTACCACTTCTACCTCTACCCTACCGCTACCACTTGCCTTGTCAATAACTGAACCACCACATTGACAAGAGCAGATATTTTGGCCCACACCCCAACACCAGCTACATGTCATGGGGACATTTTTCTTGATCAAGATCGTCCAACTATGGGGCTCGTTTGCATCCCTCACTCTTTATCTTTAAAGCCGCCCTGGGAGTCTCTCAATTGGTGGTGGCAAAATTGGATCCTTGTCCATCTTAGGTCACATGTGTTGGCCACTGACGGATTAGGAAAAGTGGGAGTATATCCTCATGTATGTTTCCTGTTGATACCATACATCAACATAATCCTCAACTGAAGTCCTCATAAAATGCATATAGAGGATGATATACATGCATAGAAATCCAATCAACTCCCACTGATAACAATTACATGTGCATCTATCCAAATCGACTATTTACCATTCGTTACCATCACTGACCTCAAACTGACTACCTCTTGCAAATATTGGAAACCAATTTTGAGCTACATGTTATAGTTTGGCAAACTTCTTTTTGATATGAAGACACAATAGGTCCGTTGACTCGGCTATCTTCTCATGTTTCTTAATGATCCTAAACATAAAGCCCGTTCTAATCATCTCAAACTTAGTGAAGATCAGTTTGTCCTGGGCTAGTAAGAGGCAAGCATTGTAGGACTACCTCAAATTGTTAAGGCTTATGTCACAAATTTGGGATGGCAATGAAAGCCTGTTTTACCTAAAACTTTGGGTTGATATTTCGCAAATATACGTGTGTTGACTAGGCAATACTAATAGTTTCTTCATCTCTTTCTCAAAGTGCATTGATGGTGCCTTCCACATAGCTTTCTTGTACAACTTGCCTCAAAATTATTTTTTGAAATTGGCATACAAGTGTCTGGGGCAGAACCGATGCTCAGTTGTCAGTGTATATTGTTCGATAGTAGACACCAACCCCTTTTGTCGGTCAGAAATAAATGTCCATCTTTTGCTCATATCACTATCTACATCCAAAAGAAAGCAACTCAATAACAATGACTAAGAGTCTCTGCATTCTGATTCGACAACTGCTACAGAAATTGGATAAATTCTATCATTGTTGTCAATGATGATGGTTGTGAACATTGGCCTAGGCATGACCTCTTCAAGTGACAGCCATCTAGTCAAATGACAGGTACACCACCCTGTAACAGACCTCTCTTGCACGTAGCCAAACACATGTACATCCTTTGAAATATTAGATAGGCATAAGATCATTCCTATCTACCATAACCAACAATGTGTTGCATAGATTGGATCTCTGAATCTCTTCTTTGTACACCCATAGTTGCTTATATTGTTTGTCATCATCCCCTTCGTTCAATTTTTGGGCTACATTCCTTGCACTTCTAGCAAGACTTAGGGTAATGTTAACATTAAAATCCTTCTTGACTGTCTCAATGATGGAAGGAACGTCCCATGTGGGCTAACTTTTGAACTTATCCAAATATTTGTTTGCCATTCATTGGGTAGAAGTGTGTCACCTTTCCATTTATCGTGCACAGACATGAACTTCATTATAACTCTTAATTTGACCTTTCATTTTTGAAGCGTGAATCCACCAATTGCATCCATCCTTGCACGCGACAGTCAATCGATGAGATTGGACATGACAGTCAATCGATGAGATTAGCTTTTGATGAACTTTATCCTGTGCTCATTCTTTAACGTATAATAAACCACTTCTTCTCTAACTGCGTTCAATGAACTATACTTCTTTCCCAGATAGAGATATGAGGAAGAACATTCCAATTGAGGAGGCATACTCTCTGCCCAATCATCATCTTCTAAGTCACATATTGAATGAAGCTCCTCGTCTAGAGATGTCGCCTCTATACCAACTTTGTGATAAAATGCACGTTGCTCATTGACTTGGACTACCGAAATATGATCCACCTCCATTTCACAGTTAATGGATTCTTCATAGTGGGATGGTGTAATACTCCTCGATGCCATTTGATGTGCACCACTCCAAAACTTCATTCTTTGATTGTGTTCAAGGATTTAGGATTGTTTCTTGCTCTCGCAGAGGACATTCTTACAGCTTATATAGATGGAGGTGAAAGTCGGTCAATGTATTCGTTTAGTATTGAGGGATGTCCATGGCATTGAGGGACGTCCATGGTAAGTTGAGGGACGTCTTTCAATACTAAACGATGTCCTCTCTCAACATCAATGGATGTCCACTTGCATCCACGGACGTCCCTCAATGGTAAATGATGTCGTAAATTGAGGGATGTCTATTGTGGGCTGAGGGAATTCAATGTTGGTTGAAGGACGTCCGTTGTAAGTGGAGGGACGTCCGTCTTAAGTCGAGGGATATTCATTGTGGGATGAGGGACATCTATTGTAAATAGAGGGGATCTGCTCCCATTTAAAAAAGTGCGCATTGTACATGACCCCCTTTAACATAATGTTCACCAGGGCCTTTGGAGGATGATCATCCTCTATCCTGGTCGTCCATCCTCGTTGAGGGATGAATGTCCCTTGATCTATTAGGTATGAACCATCGTCCGCCAACACTTTTGAAGGATGACCATCCTCCATCCTGGCCTTTTATCCTTGTTGAGGGACGTCTGTCCTTCGATCCAACGAGCATGAACCATCGTTCGCCAACACCTTTGGAGGATGACCATCCTTCATCCTGGTCTTCCATCCACATTGAGGGAGGTCCGTCTGTCGATCCAAAAGACATGAACCTTCATCCACAGCACCCCTACTCCTATCCTGGACGTTTATCCTCGTTAAAGGATGTCTGTCTTTTTATCCAACAGCCAACAAGGACGTCCCTCGACCTTATGATGTCCCCAAGGACACCCCTCCCTGTGGATTAGCCTTAAACGTCCCTCATCATTGAAGGACATTCATTGTTGATCTTTGGATCTCCCCATTGGATGGTCCTCAACGTTAACGTAATTGTGGTATTCGCCTCAACTTTGTTTTAACGAAAAATGTGAT
>CM039472.1:25586388-25607265 GCA_022433065.1 Begonia loranthoides | reverse complement strand
CTCCCCCAACCAATTAAAATCCTCCTTACGCCTTCTCTATTTTTCTCATTCCTTTTCTACCCTTTTCTTTTTTGATTAATTAGAATTCATTTTTAACATTTATTTTAATAAATAAAACAGATATCATACATGTGGAGAGAGGAGTGAGCATGAAAATGAGATGGTCATTCAAATTAAGGCATAACAACGTCATAATGTTTTGTAGGCTTTTAGAGCCCTCATTTTTCATGCGTGCACCCACTTAAAAAAGTACTCTACCTTATCTTAATTTTCTAGCTTTTTTTAAGGGTAAATTTTGAGTATTTTTTCATGTTGTCTTATTGGAGGAGTTTAATTTGTCACATATGTGTGCTATATTTTCACTACAAATAATTAAATGTAGTGGCATAAGAATAAATGTGACAATATTGTAAGAAATAATAATAACCATTTTTTTTAAGGAGAAGAAAAAATTCAAGAAACTAAGGATGTGGATGTCATTTCCTTAGGAGGGTAAATTGGATATTTAGTGCGGAAACAGAGCATTATTTCCAGGTGAGTATTTTATGAGCAATCATAAGATCCGAGGTACGGGTTGACTCCAGTACTTGATCCCAGCCGTTGGATTGAAAATCCCATATCTAACAAATCAACAGAAAGTCATCAAAACCAACGTTTCATGATTCCAAGGCAAAACATATAGAAATGACACCATACTTCGATCTATTTTCCATTGTGCCCTTTCTTCTTTCCTACTATTTTATTTTTTCGAGCTTCGAGTTTCTCGGCAAACAAACACACCGAAGTTGAAGCTTTCGTTGCTTTCCGATTAATGGAAATGGAAGGGCCTTGAAGCTTCCTCTCTCTATCTGTCTCTGCAATTCTTCCATTTTCAAGTTAAAGTCAGAGTTTTCGCTGCATTAATCGACCTCGCCACCTTTTGATCGACAGAAGCTTCATTTATCCCAGGTAGTTACTACAAAGAATGTTCTTCTCCACTTTTTTTCCCTTCTGTTTTACATCACCGGAACTATCCTAAGTTTCATTTTGTACTTATTGAGCTTGGTTGTGCTTGGAATCCGAGTATTTTAGTTCTCGGATCTTGAAGTTGTTTAAACATTGAGTTTACTTGTGGGCTTTTGTAATTCGTCCCAAAATGTGTTTCATTTTCTACTTGAGAATTGCAAAATATTTTGGCGCTGGAGATTTCTCTGTGTCTTGTTTTTTTCCTCATCTTTTGGAAATTTGTTTCGGAGAAAACGGAGTGAAGGTAAGCTGAAAGATTAGGTAAAGCCGTTTATCTAATTTCACTGCCTGGTGAATTAATGCGGCTGCTTCTTGATTGAATATTCTGCTGAATTACACTTGCCATGATTGCTAAACTAAATTTCTCATTCTAGGACAATTTATAATTGATGCCTTGTTATATTTTTTTTTCTTGTTTCGGTTTTATTGTAGTGCATTTTTTATTGGTATAATTTCTACGTTTTTGAGTGATCCTCTTATCTATTTCTATCTGGCACTTTGATGTTTGGTAGTTCTACTGTATTTTCTTTTCTTGTTTTGAATCTAATTGGATATCAGTTTTGCTTTCGAGCATGAAAGCTTTTCTATTGGAAACTATTTCCTTAGTTTGCTTTTGTTGTTGGGCATTTACACGAATAAAGGCTATTTCTCTGCGATCTAGCATACTTTGCTGTTGTGTGATGCGTTCATTAAGTAAAAAGCACAGATCGTCATAGCTTTTTGATAGGTTCAGCCACGAATTTTTAAGTTTTGCCGCCAATGTTAATACTTTCAGTGCTTGATTTGTTTTCTCATTTTGTTGCAGTTATTTTCCACTGTGCAGATTTTGGATTGTTTCTAAGTGGTTAAGAATCTTGGTCTGATGTCTCCACCACTGCTGGGTACTGACGAGGAAGGGCTAAGCAATGCCTCTGTTATGGCTGCTTCACCCTCTATGGACTGCCTATCACAAAATAGCCCCACATTGAAAGAACAAAACTACCTGGGATTATCAGATTGCTCCTCAGTTGACAGCTCCACTGTCTCAAGCTTATATGAGGAGAATAAAAACAGTCTCAATCTGAAGGCTACTGAACTGAGGCTTGGTCTTCCTGGATCCGAGTCACCTGTTCGAGAACCAGAAATTTTCTTGTCAAGCTCTGTAAAACTTAATGAGAAACCACTATTTCCGTTGCTCCCATTAAAGGATGGAATCAGCTTAACTATGCAGAAGAATGTTGTTTCTGGAAATAAAAGAGGTTTCGCCGACACCATGAATGGGTTTTCAGAGGTGAAAGTCCCTTTTTATGCGGAAGGTAACTGGACGTTTCATGCCGCTGGTACTGGTTCTGACTCTCCACAGAGTGTAGGGCAGGGAAAGTTTCCTGGTAGTTCAGGGACGAGTAGAGTTTTAACATCAATTCCTTTAGGGTCCAAGCAACCTGTCATGAAAGAGCTTCCATCCAAGGGAATACAAGAATGGCCTCGTGGAGCCAGTGGAGTGACCCAGAAAAGTGGCTCCAACAACCTTAATGGTGCTCCCGCTGCAAAGTAAGTAAATCTGAAGAAATAAATTTTAAATATGGAGAAATTTACAGAAGTCTTAGAAGTGTATGTTTATTTTATTATTCTTATTGGGAGTTACTCTCCTTGACAGAGCACAGGTTGTTGGTTGGCCTCCGGTCAAATCATTTAGGAAGAACTCTTTGGTAACTACCATAAAAAACAATGATGAAATCGATGGAAAAGCAAGTTCTGGTGCTCTTTTTGTCAAGGTGAGCATGGATGGTGCTCCATATTTGAGAAAGGTGGATCTAAGAAATTATTCTACATATCAGAACCTATCTTCTGCTCTCGAAAAGATGTTTAGCTGTTTTACTATTGGTGAGCTGCTGTAGTTCTTTTTTTTTCAGAAATTTTGAAGTTTCTTTGTTGTCGCCATTGGTATCACTGAACTAAAATGATAATTATTCTAATCTAAGGAACTACTTTTTATCATAGAATTGTTTATGGCTCTTTTATTTTGTGTTTAGGTCAATGTGGGTCCCATGGTACTCCAGGGAAAGAGATACTAAGTGAGAGTAAGCTGAGGGATCTTCTGCATATGTCAGAGTATGTGCTGACATATGAAGATAAGGATGGTGACTGGATGCTTGTTGGAGACGTGCCATGGAAGTAAGTTACTTTTGTGATATTTGTTTGTCTTGTAGGTGTAGATATTTATTTCATCAGTCATCTTCAGCTTGAGGAATTTTGTGCCCTGTCGTAAAATTTCTTTTTTTTTTTTTATAAATATTCCGAAAGCTGCTTTCTTAAATGGGTTTTCTACAAAAAGAGCCTTTCTAGAGTGAGGTTTTATCCTTTTGAATGGTGTTTTTTCTCTCTCGGCCACATTGATACATATCTATGCAAGGCATTTCTTGTGTGCTGAATTTTCATTTTCTAAGGTTGTGTTTTATTTTTATTTTCTGCCCACTATTTAGTTCTTTTATCCGCAGGATGTTCATTGATTCATGCAAGAGGCTGAAAATCATGAAAGGCTCTGATGCTATAGGTTTAGGTAAGTATTTGCTGTTTTATACAGATGTGCTATTATCTTTTAATTTGCAAAATTAAACTATGGCATGGTTTAATAAGGTGACTATGGTCATATGTTTGAATTTACTATTTCTGTCTAATGGAACATTTTGGATGTTTCATCACCATTGGGCTCAAATGACAATAAATATGGTCTAATAAAGTGAGTATGGCCATATGAGCTAATTTACTATTTCAATTTATGGAACTGTTAAAATTTTAGATATATCATATCCATTGGGCTTAAATGACAATAAACACGGTTATATATTGGATAGTTTGTTGGTATATTACTTTTGGCACATCCCCTTGATCACTCTCGTTTTATGGCTCCTTGTTTACTGTAGTTGGGGTGTAGGAGAAAATAGGCTGGCAGAGTGAGAAAATTAATGTTGGACCAATACAAGTATATTATTGAAATTTCTTCTTTGCAGTGAGTGTTGACTTTGTAAAATTAACTGTGGGCTCTTCCTTATTTGCATTCAATGTCTTAAATAAATGGAAAATAAATCAAATGTGAGGGTACTTCCTCATTTACAGACTAGTTTTAATATTACTAAGAGTACAGATAAAAGTTCCTTTGCCCCCTTGTTATTTTTGTCCAGTGGAAGGAAACTCAGATATTTTTGCAAATTAGTGAAATGTGACAGCATATATCTGTGAATTAGCTGAAATTATAACAAATACTAGTCCCAATTTATGTACTCTAGTCCAGTAAAGCCTTCTTTGTTTTTTGGTTCATGCATGTTGTGACTTGTGTCGATATAATTTACCGTTGTGCTTTGTTTTGCAGCCCCAAGGGCTATGGAGAAATCCAAGACTCGAGTTTAGCGAGCGGCAAATAAGATGGCTGTGCAGCAGTTGTCTTTGTTAAAGTAAAGATGGGGGCTAATGAAGCTGTAAAAGTTGCTGGTAAGAAACTGACTAGATGGTCTGCTCTGGATTTTCCACAGCCTGGTTCGGATGCCTATCGTTTTTTTATTAATGTTTTGATGGCTTAAAATCTGCCACTGTCGTCTATGTTTGTCTATGTCCTTTCTAGTCTTTAAGTCTGTGAAGGAATGAAAAGTGAGCAAGGAAACCGTGCCGAGTAAATATTATTATCGTCTTCGTCGCTGTCTGTGGAGCACTTAACGTATACATGATTTTGTGCGGGTGTTCAATGTTGCATCATCATGACCGTGTTTGATTGAAGGGCTATATGACACACTATTCTGCTATGTGATTCTCATTTATCTTGCATGGAACTGCTAGGCGTAGAGAGTCTAGATTGACATTGACTATTGTTTTTAAAGAAATGTTTTTTCAACAGTATGACGTGGTAGCATTTTATTCTTAGGATTGGAAATCGGTTCAGTTTGGGTCAAATCGAGTAATCTAACTGAATCAAACGATTTGGTTCGGTTCGGTTTGATTTTAAAAGGAAAAAAATTGAATTTGAAACCGAACCGAAAATAACTGGGTTTAGTTCTTTCATCAAACGAAGAAAAATTGAAACTGAAATTAACCTAGACGAAACCTAATTTCTCTTGCACAAACCTAAATCGCATCCTCAGTCGTCTTGTTGTAACCTTGATTTTAAACAATGAGGTAATTATTGAATTAAATTAATTGTCTTCTTTTTCTCTTCCTTATATCATGACAGATTTGGAGAAGTTATTTTGTATTACATTGTTTCAAAGAACATATTGCCTTTGTGAGAAACATTATCTTGAGAGTGAAGGAGGGCTGAGAATGTTATTCGTTAGGGAATTTTATTCAAAACAAGATCTGGTGTTCGGATTTGAAGATAAATCACGTGATGAATTTGGTTATGTCGAAATGTGATTATAATTCTACGAACGAATTCTGATCCTCGTTTGAGATGTTTAGAAAGTTGAAATTGTGCATATTGACATCATATCAGAGTTCTTAATGTACAAAAAAGAAGAATTCGTTAACCATTTCGTAAAATTAAGCCAATTCCCTTCCGGTTTTATAAATTTTCAAAAATAGAGAAGAAAGATTGAAAATTTAGTTGGATGTATAAGAAAGGGTTTGTTATAGGCAAGAAATTGAATTAGATTATGTCATGCTTTATAATTGAATGTTTAAAGTTGAAATATTTATCGAAAAATTGGAAATTTTCAAAGTTTAGAGATGTTTATGTGACACAGCAATCAGTCGGAGTCAGAAATTGATTGACTGGAATTATGGTAGAGTGGACGATGCTCGATGAGTGAACGTTTGGGCTAGAATTGGTCGACCGGGGAAATTTCTTGAACAATCGACACAGTCGATTGGACCTAGTCCTTGATCGACTGAACACTCCAAGAGCGGTCGACATGACTATTTTCAAGGACAACCACTCTGGTCGATCGGGCTTCTCTAAGGTTGTCCAGACCAAATTTAAAAAGTTGTAAAATTTTGTGAATTGTTTCGTAAGTTCCCCGAATTTGTTCTTATTTTGGTTATGGGTTCCAACGAACTTTTAAAACTTTAGAAAAGTGAATTGATTTAAATATGTATAATTTAATATGATCAAAGGATTAACAGAAGGTTCAGACTTCTTGAATTATTATTGCTTGGGCTTTGGCTTGGTAAACTCAGTTGAGCTAAGAATTTATTTTTATATCTAGCATTGTAATGTTTTCAAAATATTTATTTTGAGATATGTTCTCATATAAAATGATATGTCTGTTTTTGACTCGTATGTTTCTATATTATTATATATAATTTTCACTTGACATGTTTTTACTTAAGCGTGCACATTATTCATTGATCATCTTGGTTGTGTGCGCCAAATTGTATTGACTTATGTGGAGATCTTGTTTTCAAAACACATATTCGATTGTTGGAGGATGCGCTTGTTTGTTGTTGTGATATGCGCACGAAATGCACCGCACATGATGAATGAATGCAATGCTTCTCACCTCCTTGGATAAGGACGCGGCTGCAAGTTTCTTTGGTGATATAACTCATATGAAAGAGTTCTTTGGATATAACTTACCAAAAGGTTCTTTGGATGTAACTCACCAAATGATTTGAAAGAGGAATCACTCCAATTTCGGGTTTAGCAGAAGCTATTTTGTATTAATCTCCAACTGTCTAAAAACATAAAACTAGGTGGCTTTATATATAGCCAATTTAAAAGCATAAATTAAAAAAATTAAATAAAAGATAATCTAAATAAGTGGATCTAGATCTCCTAGATAAGTAGATCTAGATCTCCTAAAAAAGTGGATCTTTTGTTATGATTCTCTACCGATTTGAAAAATTTCCATGATCTTTGACTTGATATTTTTTGATGGATTCAAATTTGCATCATCCTCTCCGGGTTTTTGAGAATTTGACCCCAAATCTTCTTTCTTTGATATGAATAAGGTAGTCTTTAACTTTCCTTTCTTTATTTCTTCGCAATCTTTGGCTACTTATTCCGGTGGGAGTGGGGTTAGCTTGACTATTTTTCCATGGATCTTGAATGAGTAACAATTGGTAAAGCCATCATGCATAGTTTTTCTATCATATTGTCATGGTCTTCCCAAAAGTAGGTGGCTAACGTTTATAGGAACCACATCACATAGTACCTTAACTGAGAAACTTCCAATTGAGAACTCAATTAGAGCTTGCTTACTGACCTTGGTATCTGCTTGTCATTCAACCAACTTATCTTATAAGGTGTTAGATACATGGTTGTTGCTATGTCCAATTTGCTGACTAGAACTGTAGAAACCACATTAACACAACTTCCTCCATCAATTATTAAAGAGCAAACTTTGTCTTTGACCTTGCAACGACTATGGAAAATGTTTTTTCTTTGACCATCGTTGATACTTGCCTTAGTAGTGAGTACCTTTCGAATGAACATAAGGAGGGGATGTAATACCCCAACTTTTTATTTCAAACTTTAATAAGAATAATTGGAAAGAAATTGAGGATTTTTGGATCAATTGGATAATTATCGGGGTATTACCAAAGACGTAATCGACAATCATTATTATCGAGCGATATTTGAAATAAATCAGAAATTTAAATTAGGTGGAGAATAATTTAATTAAATAAAAGATTTAATTAAATTATTAAAGAAAAATTTAATTGGATAAAAAGATGATTTAAATTAAAATGATATTGAAATTAAAAGGTAATAGAGTGATTAAGTGAAGGTTAATGAAGATTAAGTGAGAAATTACATTTAATTGGGAAAAATAAAAGGAGAAATAAGAGGAATGAAATTGAAGGTTTGGGAGAGAGAACCGGTTCTGCTGGATTTGGCCGGTCCGGTTCAGATTGGCTGTGGTTCGGTTTTGTTTTTAAAGAAAATCAAAAGGAATGGTTTGCTGAAAAAGGGAAAATGAAATTAGGGAGAGAGAGAGAGAGAGCCGAAGAGGGAGAAGAGGGCGATGGCGAGAGGAACGAGCGGAAGACGACGAGGAGAACGGCGACGGCGACGGCGAGTGGCGACGACCGGTCCGGCGTGCGACTCCGTCCTGGGTGCGGACTGCTAGTCGTCGACGCGGCTTCCGTGCGCGACGAACCGTGGACGGGCTGCGTCGGCAGAGCGATTGGGCGATGTTTTCCGTCGGCATTTCGGGGTAAGCTAGCCGACCTCTCTTCCTTTGCATTCCGTTGATCTATCGTTGGCAGGGAGCGTTGCGGTGTCGATTTTCCGTTCGGCATCTTCGTGTTCGGCAGGGGAGTTCGGTTCGCGATGGGGACGGCTGGGACGTGCGGTCCGGTCCTGTTGACTATGCACTGAACCGGTCCAATCATTCTGCCGACACGGGAAGCATCCTTGCTAGAATCGATTGAAGAATTTAAGAGGAGACAGGATGAATTGAAGATGGCTGTCGAAGCCATAATTGAGCTACAGAAAAATGAAGAGGTTGTCGGGAGGAAGGGAAATAAATGGAGCTGAGTATTGAAGGATGGTGGTGGAGCTCTCTGGAGCTGGTAGCCGAGAAGGAAAGAGAGTTGTGTGCAGGAAAGGTTGGAGCTCCTCGGGTCTTCAAGGTGAGGAGGATTTCTCCTCTGTTTTCTGAATTCTGGATTATTCTGGTTTTTAGTGTTGTCTGGATGAGATGTAAAGTATACTCTCTGTGATGTTAATTCATCCATACTATTACACTTTGTTGGTGAATTATGGAAGCTTTTATATGTTAGATTTGAGTTATGCGGCTGGGAAATAACGTGTTAAATTGGATTTGTTCACTGTTATAGTTATCGGAAAAGCTAAAAGAGAATGTGTTATCTTGTTGGATGAGTTTGTTATTATGTTATTTGGATGATGACTTTAAGTGATATTCTATGAAACTTGTTGGATTTGGTTTTAAGAACACTAGAAAAGATTTAAGTATATTGGATGCATTTCTGGATCGGTATTTTGTTGTTCGAAATTTTAGTTTGAAATGTTTAGTTGATGGATAATTATTTTGTTCGACGACGGTTGGGTTTTTGTATTCAGTTCATTAATCGGATTAATGAATAGTATGAAAATTGGATCAATATAATTTTATGTCTCGATTTGGAGATTGTTATTAAACGTTGATTATGGGCCGATAATTTATGAATGAAGTTACGTTAAAAGTTATGGGTCTATAACTCATATGTGGAATTAAGTTGGTATTTGCCCAATATTAAACTTAATTTATAGATCTTATTGATTGAGATTAATTAATTAAGCTGAATTATAATTAACGAAGCGGTTTCATTTAGATGACGTATAAGAAATAAGATAGAAGATGATGGCGAAATTAATAAGTTGATTAATGTGATTAGATCAATAATTAAATGTTGTTAAATTGTGAAGGTACTAAAGGAAGAAGAAAAAAAGATAACGAAGAAGCGTTGAACACTTTAAGCAATCGAGGTAAGTTGATACTTACTGTGCTTTGGTCTTTGGACCCTACATTGCAAGAGTTAGGGGTTGCATGTTGTGTGTTTTTTTAATGATATGTTTATAGATTAAGCATGTTTTATGGCCTCATAGAGGAGATTGATACTGTATGTATTCACGTGCATCATGGTTTTAAAACGATACGAAAATGGGTTTTTCTGCATGGTTTTGAAAAGAGAACAGAAACGAATAATAAATGATAACGGAAAAGTTATAAAATAAAGAGTGAGCCTGAGGTTCTTTCCGGGGCACTCAATGAAGTAAAAGAGTGAGCCCGAGGTTCTTTCTGGGGCACTCGATAAAGTAAAGGATGAGCTCGATGTTCTTTCCGGGGCATTCTGGTATCAAGGTATAGAGTGAGCCCGAGGTTCTTTCCGGGGCATTCTGGTACGAATGTCTAGGGTGAGCCCGAGGTTCTTTCCAGTGCATTCTGAGACTAAGGTCCAGGGTAAGCCCGAGATTCTTTCCGGGGTATTCTGGGACCAAGGGTATAAAGTCCAGGGTATGCCCGAGGTTCTTTCCGGGCTATTCTGGACAGAAAAGAAAAGTAATATGAAAATGGAAAACGGAAAAAGAAAAGGAAAAGAAATGGAAACAAAAAACGAAAAAGGATTTTAAAATGTATAGTATGTTTATTTTATTTTATATCACTTACTGAGCATTACGCTCATTAGTTAAGTCTTGCAATGTAGGTATGTACGAGAAATAAGAAAATCGATTAAGGAGCAGTTGATGAAGAATTTGCACGAATGGATCTTGTGGCTGACATGGCTAAAAGAAGTAAATGGAAATGATTTGTAAAGGTTTTGTAAATTAATGTATTAATTCCGCTGCGTTTCATGAAAAGAATTTATTATTTATATTTTCAAGAAAAGAATTATTCCACTGTTAAAATATTTGAAATAACGATTATTGGAAAAATGATTTTAAGTAAAGGATTTAACACTCGGTTTTAAAAGAAATATCTTACTCTGATTTTACGAAAGAAAAGTTTTAAATTTTACGCGATTTTTAAAGCAAATAAAAATCAGGATGTTACAGGGGACCCTCATGAGTATATATTGTTTCAACTTGTTCTTCCTCCTTGTGTGTTTCTTGTATCTCACCTTCATCTTCACTCTCAACCTCATTAGTGCCTTCTTTTAGTACCATTACTTTCATATTTGGACATTGGCGAGCATAGTGTCCGACTCCAAGGCATTTGAAACATTTGATCTCTCTCGATTTTGGCTTTGCTTCAATAGATAATGATTTATTGTCGCTTGCTTGAGTAGTAGTTTTGATGTCATCTAGCTTGGGTGGTGGTTCAGAGAAGCCTGTAGTTCTTTGTGGAGGCCGACTAGTCTTTTCTTTCTCTTTCCTTTTTAATTGTTTTTCCACCTTTTGTGCTATCTTGATAACTTGCTCTAGTGTGGTGTAGGGCTGCAAGTCGACAATGTCGCTAATATCATAGTGGAGACCCTAGATGAATCGGGCAATTGTTTGTTCTATCGGTTCTTGTCAATTGCATTGGGTTTGTAAAGTTTCAACTTGGCAACATATTCATCTACCGTGGGGGTTCATTGTTTGAGTCTTTGGAATTGTTCGTAGAGGTCTTGAATGTAATTGCTGGGAATGAACTTTTCGTCCATAAATTCTTTGAGTAAGGACCATGTTTGGATTGCTCTTCCTCCTAGTTGTCTTATGCTATTCCACCAAATAATTGCATAACCGGTGAATTCAATCGTGACTAGTTGTAACTTTCTGTCGTCTTGGAGGTTATAACAACTGAATATCCGATCTATTTTGTCTCTCCATTCAATGTAGTTGTGACCGTTAGTGGATCCATTGAGTGGTGGGATTGATACTTTGACAAGGCTTAAGTCATCTCGTTGTATTGGCCTTCTTTGCGGAAAGACGTCTGTCTCTTCGGCCTCTTCGTCGGTGTTATAATGGTTTTGATTCATCTTTAGTTGAACAACTTCTCGTTGTAGTGAAAGAACGAGTTCCCTCAAATTTTCTTCGGAGTGAGATGTTGAAGTTTCGGCCTTCGTGGAGGTTGTAGCCTCGTCTTTTTGCATTGCCTTGGATGTTCCTCGAGTCATCATAAATAACAATTTATGTAAGGATATGTTTAGCTCTGATATCAGATGATGTGCGCACGAAATGCACCGCACGTAATGGATGAACGCAACGCTTTTCACCTCCTTGGATAAGGACGCGACTGCAAGTTTCTTTCGTGATATAACTCACACGAAAGAGTTCTTTGGATATAATTCACCAAAGGGTTCTTTGAATGTAACTCACCAAAGGATTTGAAAGAGGAATCACTCCAATTTCGGGTTTAGCAAAAGCTATTTTGTATTAATCTCCAACTAAAAACATAAAACTAGGTGGCTTTATATATAGCCAATTTAAAAGCATAAATTAAAAAAAATTAAATAAAAGAATCTAAATAAGTGGATCTAGATCTCCTAGATAAGTGGATCTTTTGTTATGATTCTTGACTAATTTGAAAAATTTCCATGATCTTTGACTTGATATTTTTTGATGGATTCAAATTTCCATCATGTTATTAACTAGAGTAATGAGACAGCTGTATGTATTGTATCCCTAAACACAGAATCCTAAACTTGATCAAAGTTGTTATAGCTGTTGCGATCGTCTGAATATCACCATTATTTATATATGTTATTGTTGATGACATAGTATGTTCGGTGTTCGTGAGTGGCTTCATTTTTATTGAGTTTTAATCGTTTGGCAGTAGTGTTCTATTTTATGTTGTACTATATTATAGTGGAAGTTTTCAACCTTTGCCCTACTAGTCATTTACTACTCAGTTTCATTTAAATGTTTTATCCATAGTATCCTCGCATACTCATTTAAAACACATAAGTTGAATGTAAAACTTTTTCCCTACTGAGTTTAGTCAACTCACCCAAACGACATTTCCTTCAAGTTTTAATTTGGAGGATTCTCAACAGCCGATGTAAGAGTAAGCTCGACGAGATTTATACTTGAGTATTTATTTCCTTCTAGAGTTTTATTTTTGAGGTTGGAACTTAATTTAAACTTGTAATAAAATTTTTGTTATTTATTTTATGGCACATTTTATTATCCTTTTAGTATTCTACTTCTTATTAAGTAATTAAGTTTAAAGATTCGGGCGACTCAGTTCATTTTTAAGTTGTGTCATTCCTCTTTCTGTTTCTGGTTTCTTTTGGGCCGTGACAAAATTTTTTGTATCAGAGCCAGATTGCTATCTTGAAAAGTGACATAAATAAGATAGAAGTTGTAGTGATATACAATAAATGAAATTATTGTGTCTAAGGACGTAGTACTAAAATTGATTTGAGTCAGAATGTTACTTGGGATGCATCTTAAGGTTGTTGTTAGCTAGAAGATGACGATATTTTCCTATTCGTACATATGTAGTTTAAAGTAATTAAAAACTTAGTTAGAAGCGATAGAGAGTACACTTCATAAATCGTTAGAAGAAAATATTTTCAAAAATGAGTCTGTGAACTTTTCTTTATTGTACGTAGGCTTGTGAAGTTTGAATTTAAAGAATCCATCTTTGGAGGTCGTTTTGTTTTGTTTTCTTTGATTTTCCTTCATATAATTATTTTGTTGTATGAGTAAACAGTACAAGAGAGAGTGACACCATTTGATTCATCTCATACGGGACAGTCAATTCAACCACACCCATAACAACCAGATAATTATATTCAGTCAATAAGTTTAGTATAAGTGACATCATTTGGTCCATTTCATATGGGACAGTCAACTTATACCACTTTTCAATTTGTAATTTATTTTTCTGTTTCTGTTTCCGTTTCAGTTTCAGTATTTTTTCTGTTTATTTTATCCGTTCAGTTGCAAGGCTCCCGCTTGCGGACCAACCTCACAGTTTCATTCTTAGTGTCGGACTCCCGCTTGCAGACCACTGGAATGCATTCATTTACGTTTATTTGGTTCCATTTTTGTTTCTGTTTATTTTATCCGTTCGGTTGTTGGGCTCTCGCTTGCGGACCAACCTCACGGTTTTGTTCTCAGTGCCGGGCTCCAGCCTGCGGACCACTGGAACATGTTCATTTAAGTTTATTTGATTCCATTTTCGTTTCTGTTTATTTTATCTATTTGGTTGCCAGGTTGTCACTTGCAGACCAATCTCATGATTTTGTTCTCAGTGCTGGTCTCCTGCTTGCAGACCATTGAAATGCGTTCATTTACATTTATTTATATTTAGTTCTATTTCCGTTTTCGTTTCCTTTTCAAAACATATACATGTAAATCATTTTCATTATTTTCTTGAAAACATGAATGCATAAAATGCATATCTAATCTAACGTACTTAAAACAATAAATAAACAAATCCTCGATCCACAGCCCGTATGCATCATCATTCATAACAAAATCAATTGCAACAAGCATGTTATCAATCCAGGCCACATCTATCATAAAAAACAAAACTATTTAACCTCTATCATAAATCCTTAATATTAACATATACTTAATAGTAACCTATTCTTATATTCATGAAGAGTAACCTTATCTATATAAATGAACAATAATCATGACCTTGTCCATAAATCGTGGTCAAAATGATATTCAGTCATGAACAAAACCTCAACATCTAGTATTTCCATCATTAACCTAAATTAAGCCAATCTTATATTCTCCATATGTAACACAATAATCACAAGATACCCAAACCAAAATGCAACGACCAATATTCTAGTCTCTATCAACAGCTTCTGCAAATATCTATGAACCATCTCTTCAACATTCAGTACATTAACGAGTTCAGATTTCCAATACTAACCCCATTTAAATCAATCCTATAAAATTTAATGCAATACGAACAATAACATAAAAAGTCTAAACCAATTACATAAACCTAAAATCAATAGCTACTGTATCAACCAAGAACTTTCTTAACAATGTCTACAGATCATTAATAATCCAACACCTACAGCAATTTACATAACTTTTTAAAGAAAATGCAATAGCACAATGTTAAATACCTAACTTACTAGTCACCATAATATTTACAAGCTTTCCAAACCATCAGGTTAATAAATATCTTCAATATTGAGACATGAATTAAATAAATATATGAAGAATTGATAAACCATCACATTTTTAAAGCTAGAATTAAATTTGAGGTCTGCACAATAATCAACAATTCCTACAATTAAATAGATTCTAAACTGTAAATTATTTAGTTGCAACCAACACATCTCTAACTGAGAGACAGGAGCAATGGATAATTGCATTCATAAATTCCCTCATAGTTTAATCTATAAACATATTTCAAACTACAATCATTAAGACACAATAGCAATTTCCAATCCAATTTAACATTCATTCTTAATTCATGTGATGTAGGGGCCTAAAGCCCAAAGTACAACAATTACATTTCTTACCTATTTTGACACTGACAAAACAGGGCAGTGGTTTAGGAGGGAACAAATGTTGTTATAAGTGGACACTACCTCGTCGTATGATTTTGTTCGCTTTGAACCCCCATAAGCCCGCAATGGTTTGTTCTCTGGTTGGGACCCAATTTTTCCAACAAAAAACGTGTCATACAAGCAAGGGTGGGTACCCACCTATAAACCAGTACACACCCACGCTTGTCATTCTCATATACGCCACTCAACGCGCGACTCCCTCAACGCCAAACTCCTTCTATATCACCCTCTCGTTGCACCACGATCGCCGAACAAGACAGGCAGCGCATTGTGAAGTTGGAGAAAGCCGAGAGTATGATCCAACCTTGTGATTAAATAAGTGCCGTCCGATTTCCTCTCATCAGACGGTCGAGATCTCCTCACCAAAATGATCTGACAGCTAAGGATCACCCTCTCGTTGCACCACGATCGCCGAACAAGACAGGCAGCGCATTGTGAAGTTGGAGAAAGCCGAGAGCATGATCCAACCTTGTGATTAAATAAGTGCCGTCCGATTTCCTCTCATCAGACAGTCGAGATCTCCTCACCAAAATGATTTGACAGCTAAGGATCAGCCTTCTCCTTTTAATTCTAAAATTTCCCAAAATGATCTAATAGCTAAGGATCAGCCTTCTCCTTTTAATTCTAAAATTTTCCTTTTATTTTATTTTATTTTATAATTCTTTAAATTCAATTATCCACTTTCCTAATTTATATATATATATATACTAAATATATTATGTGACACCAAATGTTAATTCTATTAAAATCCAACTATTTTAATATATCACTAAATTTAAATGACAAAAATTTTCGGTGTTACACCCACAATGATTGGACTGTATAGTGAAAGAAAAAAAAGACAGTTGATTGAAAAATGATATGATTTTTATTATAAACTATATTTCATGTTTATATATTTTTATGTATATTTTACTGAAAGTTAAATTCATAGGTGAACTTTGTGACGTAGGTGAGGAAGAAGTTTTTGGAGTACTTGATAAGACAAATGAATAATGGTGGTAGTTGAAGATATATACTCATGGGAAAGCTCAAATATTGTTTGTAACAAGATTGATCATGAGTGTTGAAAGGTAAGTGAGTAAATTTTTGAAAGAACTTTTCTTATTATGTTTTTAATATTTAGTTTTACTCATGGACATTTAGTTTGTAAAAATGATACTAAAATCGAATCATTTAAGAACCAAAATCAAATTAAAACCAAACCAAAATTTTTGGTTCAGTTCGGTTCGATATCTGTTCTACTCATTATATAAAATAATATATATATATATATATATATATATATATATATATTAAATATATAAATATAAATTTAATTTTTACTAATATAAATTCAACAAAAATAATTAAAATGCAAAACAAACATTTATTTCGATAGAAAAAAATATAAAATTTAATCACTAATTAATTTAATTAAATAATCAAATTATTAATTTAGTAATAATCTATCTATTTAATAATTAATTAGTTTAATTCAATAATATATTTATTAATTAGGTATAACTTACTAATTAAATCATTAATTAATACAATTTAATATTTTTATTACTAATTAGATAATAATTTAATTATCAATTAATACAATTTAATAACTAATTAGTCAATAATTTATTATTCAATTACTATTTAGGTAACAATCAAATAATTTGAATTTTAGACAATCGCGGGATTGAATTTTGAACTAATGACATTTTATTAAACAATTTCTTAATATTAACCCTAAAACAAACTGCAAACTAAGTTTTTTTAATAAAAATTATAAATTTATCGGTTCGATTAATGTTGATTTTAAATAAGTCAAATTAGAAACTGAACTGATACCTTTAGTTCCTACAAAATAAAACCAAACATTAATTTTGACATAATCAAAATTGATCTGAGCTAAACTAAATTGATCGATTTTAATTTGGTTCATGGGTTCTTATTTGATTTTGAACGCTCGTAGAAGGATCTCAGCCTAGCTCCAATAATTTTGACTCAGGTGGTCGTGGGGAGACAATTAAAAATTGACACTTGTCCAACTAAATAAAATTAGAATACCACAATTTTATCACACCACTTGATGTCAGATTTCAATTTGCTCAGTTGTAAGTTTTGAGAAAATCAATATATTCAATGTTTAAATTTAGGGTAATTATCAAATTTCACCTTAAAGTATGAGGTACTTTTTATATTTCACCTTCAACTTCAAATTTTTTTAAAAATCACCTTAATGTTTGCCCTGTTTGCAGCTCACACCCTCCGTTAGAAGCTGCAGCACCTCCTCTCCCGAAGACTCCCAAAAACTAGCGAAATCTACGAAAGTGCGAAGGCGAAATCTGGGAAGACGAAGCTGCGAAGACAAACTCCTGCTCTGCGAAGACGAACCCTTGCACGGCGAAGGCGACCAGCTCTGCGAAGGCAACCCGGCTTCGCGATCCTGCCGACTCAAACACACCAACATTTCTGATCAATCTATCTTTTGTGTTTAGACCTCTGCCAAATCTGTTCTTTATTTGTATATCGGCGAAGTAATTGTCCAAGTTTGTTGCTCTTCTACTTCTGATTTTGCTGTATAGCAGATAAAATATTTTATTTTCTTATTGAGATTTTTAGTGATGTTTTTCATTTTTGTTCTATGACCTAATTGTGTAATGTGCGTAGTTCGGAATCTTTGCTCACCTACCTTGCAAGCAGTTCAACCCCATTAACTTTGATTTAAGTGTTGATATTTACATTACACTGGATTGTTGTTGATTTGATATTCTTTTTTTTTTTTGTTATTTTTCAATTCTCTAAGAATCTGAGAAAATGTTCAAATTGTTGTTGTTTTGACGGAAGATTATTGTATTTCAATGTTATATTTTTTAGTTTTTCTTTGTGGCAGGCGTTATTCAAATATGAACCAATGTTTAATAGAATTCAATTATGAAGAAGACAATGTAGAGAGTGAAGTGAAATCAATGAAGACTGTATTCGCTAAATGAATCGTGAAGAGATAAATTATGATATGCACGATAAATATACGGACATAACATCTGCATCCACATCTATAGAAGTATTGTTAGGAATGACTTTTAGTTCACTTGCAGCAATTAAGGAAGCAGTGGAGGAAAATGCGGTGAACAATGGATATAATGTCCTATTTGTTAAAAATAAAGTGAAACGGTTAACAGCAATATGTGCATATAGTTGTTTAATGTCAATCAATCTTATGGTTTGCTGCTAATTATTAGGCATAGTTTTTCATAATCTCTCTGCTGCTAATTATTTACTGTGCAACACTGAAGTGAAAAGAATGAACAAAGTAGTATTGATGTGGTACTGTTTATAAGAACATTTGAAGGAATTATATACATATTTTTTTGTGTACAATTAATACAAAGTTGTGGTCTTTAGGTGCCTTCCTCATTGTTTGGATCCAGCTCGAGTCCCTTGAAAGCATATTTCTTTGAACTTTAATCCCATTTTTATACATTTTCATGCTTGCAATACTTTAAATTCCATTAACGTAATTGATTTAACCATTCCTATTTAAACGATAATATCAACCTTGGTCCATGATATAAGATGCTTTTGTAGAAGATGATGAGTTCCGTTTGTCAGCCTTAATCCTTTTCTTTAATTCGTCTCTTTCGATGATCCAGAAACATAGTATATCGTACCGTGTTTTCAGAGAGTGTTTTTAAGAGATTTCTTGTTCTGTTTTTAGATTGAATGCATTCATCTCTCTCTAGGTGATGAAGAAGACACCTTTACAAATGGCAACTTTCCTTACATGCCATTTCATTCGTGTCCTTTCACTCACATCTCTTTAACTATACTTTATACGTTTTAATAAGGTTAAGGTGGGGGAATTAAAACTCAATTAACTTAATGTCTTTAATGCTTAACAACCATCACATTAAGCTCTTTAATATTAAGTCAATATAACATTAATTAACATAGACCACATTTACATAGATTATAATTAAATAATCTAACAATCTCCCACTTGGGCCATGTTATAAACTTTAATATCAATTTATATTTCAGCTAGTATTTTTCAGCTGCTTCAGCTAATTCCAGCTGATATAACTCGAATTCACAAACAATTAATATAGTGTACTTTAATGTGAATTATATCAAGTTATCTTTTCATAATGAATTGCATAATTGAATCATGGCAGACACATGTGAATTATGTCAACATGATTCTTTCCATGTATCACAATTATTTAATTCATTAATTCTGTAATTGAGGAACACTATAAACCCTTCATATATTATTCATAATAATTAATTGTACATTGTTATAATATGAATAATAATTGACATACAAAAACATTCCTTCATTGAATTCATAAGTGTTATAAAATACAAGTTACAAGTTACACTTTTACAATCACATAGACTTGTCACCTAAACTCATCTTTACAACATGTTCTTTAAAGATTTTAGGTGGCAATCCTTTTGTCAACGGATCAGCCATCATTGAACTTGTACTTATATGTTCAATGCACATCCTTTGTTTTTGTATTTCTTCTTTGACAACCAAGTACTTTAAGTCCATATGTTTTGCTCATTTCGAGTACTTGTCGTTCTTTGAGAAGAATACAGTTGCAGAGTTATCACAATAAATCTTCAGCGGTCTATCTATACTTTCGACCATGCTTAGACCCTGAATAAAGTTCCGCAGCCACAATGCTTGAATTGTAGCTTCAAAACAAGCTACAAATTCAGCTTCCATAGTGGAAGTGGTAGTCATAGATTGCTTTCCACTTTTCCATGATACGGCTCCTCCAGCTAATAGGAACACATAGTCGAATGTAGATTTCCTCGAGTCTACACAACCGGCATAATCTGAATCTGAGTATCCAATCATTTTGAGATCACTCGCTTTTCTATACATGAGCATGAAGTCCTTTGTTCCTTGTAAGTACCTGAGTATTTTCTTTGCAGCTTTCCAATGATCAAATCCTAGATTACTTTGATAACGGCCCAACATCCATACTGCAAAACTTATATCTGGCCGTGTACATGTCTGGGCATACATTAAGCTTCCTACTGCTGATTCATATGGAATAAGTTCCATTTCTTTACGTTCCAAATCATTTTTTGGACATTGCATCAAACTGAATTTGTCCCCTTTCTGAATTGGAGCAACACCAGTAGAACACTTATCCATTCTAAATCTCTCAAGAATTTTCTCGATATAACCTTTCTGAGACAATCCTAGCAATCCTTTCTTTCTATAACGGAATATTTCTATTCCTATCACATAAGATGTCTCACCCATATCTTTCATTTCGAAATTCTTGGAGAGAAAATCCTTAACATCACGTAACATCCCTTTATTGTTTGCAACAAGTAGAATATCATCAACGTACAATACTAGGATACAAAACTTACTCCCACTGACCTTCATATAGATACACTGATCAACGGTGTTCTCTATAAAACTGTATGACAAAATGGTATCATTAAACTTAATGTACCATTGTCTGGAAGCTTGTTTCAATCCATAGATTGACTTATTCAGCTTACATACCATCTTTTCATTTCCCGGAAAGGAAAATCCCAAAGGTTGATCCATATATACTTCTTCCTCTAAGTCTCCATTAAGAAAGACGGTTCTAACGTCCATTTGGTGAAGCTCCAAATCATAATGAGCCACCAAAGCCATAACTATCCTTAAAGAGTCTTTCTTCAAAACCGGAGAGAAAGTCTCTTTATAGTCAATGCCGTCTTTCTGAGTGTAACCTTTGGTGACAAGTCTGGCCTTATACCTTTCGATGTTACCTTTCGAATTGCGTTTGGTTTTGTAAATCCATTTACAACCAACACATTTCTTTCCTTCAGGTAACTCTACAAGTTCCCAAACTTTGTTGTCATCCATAGATTTCAACTCTTCCTTCATAGCATTAAACCACTTTTCGGAATCATTACATTTCATGGCTTTATTGAATGATTCTGGATCCTTATCGATACTCAAGTCACATTCATCTTCTAGTGAATAAACCACAT
>CM039472.1:25520226-25561410 GCA_022433065.1 Begonia loranthoides | reverse complement strand
CGAACCAAGAATGATTCATTCACATCCATACCCAACGTCTTAAGCTTTGCAGCCAAATTGGCCATGCTCGTTACGTGGTCATGAATGGGTTGAGACCAATCAAATGTTTTGGTCGTCAACTCACTGATTAAACTTCCCACAACAGACTTGTCAGTAATGTCTGATTGGAAGTATGCCTTAATCTTTGACATGAATTCCTTTGCATCATTCACTTTAGCCATCGATGGCTTAATATTTTCAGCCATCGTCATCCTCATTAAGCCCAAACACAGCCTATTAGACCGCTCCCAAGCCTCATAATAAGACTTGTCAGCTTCCGAAGTGGTCTCATTAACAGCTGGTGGTCTATCATTAATTAGTGCCAGGTCCAAATCCAATACACCCAGTTGAAACTGGATTTGTTCGGACCAGTCAGCATAGTTAAGACCATTGAACTTAACAGATGAATTACTAGAAGCAAACAAATTCATAGTAGCTGCAAATAACAAACATGCTCATATATTAATACATTGAGTAATCTATCCTAACCAGATCCCAAATAAATCATATAAAATTTCATTAAGTTTACCTTTGGGTAATACTTAAAGAAATGTACAATTCATGATATTATAATCTTTAATTGACTTCTAAACATATTTAACACAACATGTTTAACATCTTTGGATGTTTAAACATATCAATTAACTATGTAAACATGTCACTTTAATGTTATTAATTATAAACAATGGTCCACCTTTGGGTGACCTACTAGTTTATAACTAATAAACACATTTCAATAATATCATAATAATTAAATGAATAAATTACACAATTTAATGTTGATCCTTTCAAACTAGGTCACTTTGGTGACTACATAGTTTCTATACAACAATATATTAATTGTATAAACATTCATTCACTCAATTTCTTTAATTGAACTGTATAATCAGGCGTTGCGGACGACTATGCGGATGATGTAATGGCGTCCGCAAACTCTTACTGTCGTCCGAAACTGCCTATAGCGGACGCTAACCTTATCGTCCGCAGCGTCCGTGTGATGCGTCCACATGAATCAAAACAGATTCAAAACAGACGCAAACTTTTCTCGTCCGTACAGTCCGCATGATTCATCCGGATGAATTCTTTACAGATTCATTTCGGACGCAAATTGTAGCGTCCGTGGCATCCGCATTATATCATCCGGGTGAATCGTTTTACAGATTCAATGCGGACAATACTTGCATGCGTCCGTGTCGCCCGTACCCTTTCACATATGCATCCGCATATGCATTTTAACATGAATCTTGCGTCCGACCACACTTCAGGTCGACCGCATCCTTAATACCCATCGTATGCATGACGAACAGTCCGATAAATATTCAACAGAAAACATAATTAACTATCATCCTATTCATGATTTCATCTATATATCCATACATGCATGACATTACGAAATGTAAACTATTATTTCTCATGCATATTACTCATTTTCATGGTAAATCAAATCGTATATTTAACCGTGCTCTGATACCAATTGTTAACATTATTAAACCGATTCATGCATAACAATCTTTGATTCCCATTAACGTGTTTGATTTAACCATTCTTTAACTAAACGAAATCTACCAACCTTGGTCCATGATATATAATGCTTTTGATGACGATGTTGAGTTTCGTTTATCAGCCTTAAGATCTTTCTTTAATTCGTCTCTTCAATGATCTGGAAACGAAGTGTAAAATTCTTTTTCTTGTTGAGCGGATTTTTGATAGAGAGAGCAATATTGTTCGAATGAAAAACAATCCTTTTCTCTCTCCTAGGTGATTGAAGAAGACACCCATACAAAGGCAACTCTCTATACATGCCCCTACATTCGTGTCTTTTCAATCACGTCTCTTCAACTATACATTATACACTTTTAATAAGGTTAAGGTGAGGGAATTAAAACTCAATTAATTTAATGTCTTTAATGCTTAACAATCATCACATTAAGCTCTTTCATATTAAGTCAATGTAACTTTAATTAACATGGACCACATTACATGTAGATTATATTCAAATAATCTAACATAGAATACTATGTGAACATTAGTAGATGGCTTATAGACCACCTGCTAAGCCTTTGCATAGTTTTGTAAGGACTAAAATAATGAGATAACTTCTCATTAATTTTACAAGCCAAAAAACAAAGACAACATGGACCTAATTTTAGGTAGACAATATCTCCTTCTTCAAATTGAATACCTCTTTGATGAATATCGATCCTAAACTTCATTTTAGCTTGAGCACCAGTCAAATGACCTTCGATCATCAATTATATAATCCCACTCTTGTAACTTATGATCCTTCATCTTAGCTTGAGCACAAGCAAAATGATATTTGATCATCAATTATACAATGCTGACTTGTAATTGATGCGAGTAGACACTGAAGTTCAATGAGTTCTATTATGGTAACAACGGTTGTGGATCACGACTGTAAACAACTTTTGTAACGACCTAGTTTTTTCTTTATCTTTAAAAATGCATGAAAATTAAAACCTTTATAAAAACAACTAAAATCTTCGTTAATTGAAATCAAAGTTTTCTTCTTTAAAATAGAACCTTTAAAAATCCTTTTCTCTAAACTTGTTATTCAAACAATGGAAAGTACAAGTATAAATCCTTTTACTGAAAACGTAGCGGAAACTCAAATAAACAAATTGCGGAATAATAAGCAACTGATTTATGTTTATATTTACAAAACCATTTTTCTGTTTATGTCTTTAGCCTTGCCAACCACAATGTTCGCCCGTGCAAATCCTTTATCAACCGCTCCTCTTTAGATTAATTGTAATATCATGATTATCTACACCACAAGCAAATTGTAAGTCCAAAGGCTTAGTAAGGAATTGAGATATGCAATATGAATGTCTCTAACTCATTATGTTATAATGAAATCCGTCTAAATTGTTCTTTACTCACTGTTATATATATCATAAAGTCGTGGATCGAGTTGGGAGATTGGAGATTCCTGGCAGGGAGATGACCACTAGTTGACATCTAACACCTTGTTGGTAGATCGGTTCTTGCAACTCGGTAGGGGAGGGTCATAAATTCGACTCTACCGGTTAGATCCGAACCATGTTCCCCAACCTCCAATTCCCTTATATTCTTTTCTTTTATCCATTTTCTTCTCATCGTATGAATACCAACCCGTTCGTGGTATTTCTTAGAGTTTCTATTATCGTGAATGCATGACAATGCAATATGAACAATATGACTATAAATGATATCATCCATTCAACAAATCCACAAATCTGTTCTACCAAAAATTCCAGAATAACAATGGAATGAACTACGAGAGTCAATCACGGAATTTTATCAACAAATAAAACTATTGTACAGAAGTTAACCAAATATTAGAAAACTAGTAATAATTACGAATAGCGAAATAAAAGAATTAATAGCGAATATGAACAACAAAATAAAGAATTAATATCGAATACGAACAACGAAATAAAGAATTAATATCGAATATAAATAGCAAATTAACATTCTTGGGATGACAAAAAATAACAATATAATAACAACGAAACAACAACATGTTTACAGCAAATAGAACGTGCTACTATGCGGAATTTTTCGATAGAACATAACAGCGTATAACAACAAAACTATAACGAAATAAAACGTGTTGTCATGCTTTGAAATCCAACATGAAATAACAGCGTGTAATTAAAGAGTTTCCAATAATTTAGAACATGCTACTATATCTTGGAATTTACAGAAAATGGATACGAAACATTAGCGAATTCAACAACGAGTAAACCATGCTAACATGCTTCAGAAATTGACGAAAAATAATAATGAAGTAACAATGAAACAACAGCAAGTTCACAACAATTAAAATGTGCTAACATACTTCGGAATTGATGGAAAATATCTACGGAACAGCAGCAAAACAACAGCGAGTTTTCAACAATTACAATGTGCTAACATACTTCGGAATTGACAGAAAATAACTACGGAACAGCAGCGAAACAACAGCGAGTTTTAAGCAATTAAAAAGTATCACATGTTTTATGTTTGAATAGAAAAATAGCAGCAATTCATGCTCAATATTTGAAGAATTACAACGATAAACAAAGTACAAACATACTCAAAATTGGGCAGAAAATAACAACGAATTCATGAAGAACAAATTTCCAACATTAATTAGGCAAGTTATCAATCAACAGTCAATGATACATATTGAAAGAGATAAAATTACACTAATTGCAGACCAATATAAGGACAATAGAATGTACATCAGTATATTATCAAATCTGAAATTATTATTGACTAATTCTAGAAAGCAAATCAAAGGTTAATTAAGTAACTGAACAAACAATCAAGACTCTACTTGTAGTGTAGGTAGGGCCTCAACTGGCCAAGACTCCAATCAGCACCTAACCCAAATTCATTGGAGCCCTGCCATGTAGGTTGAATAGCAGCAGCAGGGAAGAGTTCTACACAGTAGCAACTGTAACTTACCCCAACACAATTCTCACTAATACTTGCGTAATCTCTCCTTCAACTCAAGGTTCACTCACACAAGTTCAGAACCTTAAAATACAATCACTCTAGTCTCTCACTCTCTCCAAACTCTCTGTTTCGCAGCACCCAGGAGAAGAGCACTCTCTGCCAAAATTAAAGGGTAGAGAGTATAAGCTCTCCAACCCGAGAGCACTCAGTTCATTATTTACCCATTTTCTCTCCTCTCTGTCATCCTTAATCTCTGCCAGAATATTCTCCAGCACACACTCCACTCTCCACTCTCCAGCCTAATTCTAAACAAACACCCGAGCCATACCTCCACTCACTACCCGTGCCTCCAATTTGTCGATCACCAGTTTACAGAGTATTCTTTACTCTTAAAATTGATCCCCCATACTTGATAGTGCAATTCAAAGCTGGAAGGGATGTGGGAGTTGTCTGTAATTCAACCCGAATCGAGTTAGGTTGGATTTGGTCACACCCGGGTCGGAGCCCAACCACAAATGGCCCGAGACTAGAAACCGCAGCCTCACCATTGCCAGACCTCGGTGTCACCATTCCATTGATGCCGGTCAAAGAAAATCGAGAACGCACCATAAAAATCATAACATACCTCGATTTGGTGCTGCTTTGATCCATCCTGCGAAGCCTGAGATCGCCGCGCCATGTCGCCAACCATCGCCTCGAACGGGCAAGCCCGAGCTACGCGGTTCGTTGCCGGCCATTCACCCATTCGCCAGAAACCATTTGTTGCCGCAAGCCCCCCTCGATCGCCCTCGATCTAGGCCTCACTCCCTCTCCTTCTATCTACATTGCAAAATGGCCGAAGGCCAAATGAATTTTCTCCCTTCCTTCTAATTGATTTCTGAACCGGACCAGCAGACATGAACCTGAACCAAACCAACAAAATATGAACCGGTTCTCCTTCTCAACTCCATTTTAATTTCCTTTTATTTTATAACTATTCCCCTTTTATTTAATTTAATTTTATTTTTTTAATTCTCATTTCATTACTTCCTCACTATAATTATTCTCTTAAATTAAATCTCAATTAATCTCATTCTATTTTAACCATAACTATAATCTAATAAATTTCATTAAATTATAATTGACTGAATACGTCATTGGTAATACCCCGGTAATTATCCAATTAATCCAAAATATCCTCAATTACTTTCTAATTATCCTTATTAAATTCTGATATAAAAAGTCAGGGTATTACAACTTTTAAAATTGTTTTAGAAGAAACATGATCAGTAGTGCTATACCAAAATGTTGCCCAAAGAAGCCAGTGACATCATTTATCTATATTCCCATATGAAAAGCACCTCAAACAAGCCTCTAAACATTGGTTGATAACTTTAGTTTGGCCATTAATCCAACGATAATATGCAATACTCCTATGTGATTAAGTCTCGTAATCGAAACAACTCATTCTAAAAATGACTCAAATACCTTGTCACAATCCAACACAATTGATCAGGGTATGCCGGGAAGTCTGACTATTTCTTTAACAAATATTGTTGCTACATAAATTGTAATAAAATACTAAGATGATCTGTTACCATCAATATAATAATACTTCGGATTTTGATAAACATTCCACAAAATCCATAGTGATATCTTCCTCAATTTGATTTGGATTTAAATATAATTGTAAAAGACTGACAGGTGAAAGAGATAAAGATTTGTGTTATTGGCACGTAGAACACACTTCAATAAACTTTTGTAAGTCTTTCTTCCTTCCTATCAAATATACCAGGCCGAAAAATCTTGGAAGTTCAGACACTGATATCCTAGCAACAATTTAAGAATTGAAGAAGAAGACCAAGGTCATACCAATCAATATTACATAAGAATCTTCCATATAATATTGAATAACGGGACCTTGAATCTGAAACTTCTAACAATGCTTTCTTGATTCACGACAATTGAAAAATATCATTAATTTGTTTATCAACTTCCAGATTGTCTAAAACATGGACTAGAATCCAAAGAAGCATACTTGATTCCACTATTGACTCGAGATATGACATCTGCTACTTTATTTTAGGTTCTTCCCAACAAATAATGTTGCCACTTGTGTATTGTCAATACCACCACCATCAACTAACTCAAATCACGCTTTTGTCCACAATGTTTGACCAAACTATGCCATAGGGCGCTAATTTTGCATTAGACTTGCTCCAGACCACTATCAAAAGATTTAGTGCCAATCAGAAACAATTGTCAAAAGTTAGGAAGAGCGAAAACATGAACACTGGTCATAACATGTTTAATTTCTGAAATGCTTCTTCATTGCAGCCAAACAAATCTTTTTTTAAGTTATGAAGTGGCAAGGCTAGTTAATGTACCTTGCCACAAATCATTAGCAATACCCATCAAACCAAAAAGATCCTATAGTTCTTTTAAATTCTAGGGACTCAGGCCACTTTACCATGACATCAATTTTACCCAGGTCAGATGCTACCTTTGATAATGATACTAAGGGTCCTAAATATTCAATTTATAATCTACTAAATTGACACTTTTTTCAATTGGCATTGAATTTTTTGACAGCAAGAACATTCAATACCACCTTCAAATATTTCAGGACTATTCAAATCAACACTGAAAATAAAAATGTCACAACAATATGAAGGAATACTCCAAAACTCTCTCAGCCAGTAAAGTCTCTTATTGTTAAATGTAGACTCATAGTTGTTTAATATCAACCTCACCTCCTCAAGTACATCTATCTTTTCAATTGACTTTTATATTATCCAAAGTTCCTAACCACTGTCTTAACACAACATTGTTAATGCCTAACTCCAATGGTAAGAAATCATCATACATTGTGAGTTGTTGCATAACTAAAACCACTACTCAGCAAACTTTCCTTGTATGGAAACCCAAGTCTTCATTACTATTCTATAACTAGTCGTAGTAGTGTGCAGAAGTACCAATTGATGTACTAAGTTCAAAGATCAATATAGCCAACTCTTTTAACTTTCATAGTTTCTGATGTAGTCAACCTACTACATAATTCAAAGATATTACTACTCCATCCGCCATCTCCAAAGGACACACCTCTTCAGAATCCACACCATTTAAAACCAACTCATTTTTTCTTCCTCTTCTACCAATAAAACTTGGAATTCTTTCTTATATTGATGGGCAATGGAATATTTTGTCACCACGAAAACATACCATTTTTTCTTCCTTTGCTTGCAATGCCACTCGACCTTTTTTTATAGGAAATTTATGCTTAATATTACGAACCCTTTCATTCAATGATAAAATACAAGTTTGAAAATGATTTCCCCCCTTTGCATCTCTTTTATTCATAATAATTTGACTTCTAGAATTACGTGAACTAGTAAAATTTACTTTTTTTTTCAACAGGTAGGTCATATCCTCCAGCCTTTTGAGCAACGTCCATCATTTGCCCCAAAACTCCAGGTTATAGCATCCTCAACTCTGCACTTATTTCTAGTTTTAGTCCATTTAAAAGTACTTTCAAGAACATCATCCAGAATTCCCTTCAATGGAGCCACTAAAGTCGCAAAAGCCAACTGAAACTCAACCACCAATGAAACTTGTTTAAAGCCAGAAAACTTTTATACAAGTCACAATCTCATGCCAAACATAAACATATGAATAGCTGCCTTTTGAATTATTGCGAATTTGTAATCCCGAGCGTGATTGATGTAGCTGTATTGCATCAGTGATTCAACCCAATGAAACTAAGTCAATGCCTTAATAAGCTTACTACTGCTGCCAATGATTTTTCTCCTTTTATTACAAAATTTACTTGGAAATATCTTTCAGAACAGAATAGCCACCCCATCTGGGTTTTCCAAATTGAAGATGGGCATCTCCAAATATCTACCTGCTCTCCAATCTCTAGCATTTGGAAACACCGCTAAATCTAGAAAATCTCCTATACTTTGACCGATTCCATCCATATTCCTATGATTACAACATAGAAACTTGTTGACCAACAAGTTAGCATTCAATGGTGTTACTTGATCTTCCAACATTCACCCTCCATTTCTTCGTTCCGAAACTAATTTTTTTGCATCAGCCCCTCCATTTCCCTAGCCTCGTACATTCTGTCCAAAATTCTCCACTTATTTTGAGAATTTTTCAGCCTCTCTTTTCTCTACGCCCATCATAGACATCATACACTGACATTATAAAAAAATGTTACAAATGGTCACACTTCAACTCAGCATCATGCCACTACCCTTACGGCTTTCTGGCACCTATAACACCACAAGCCCCATTGAGATTTATATTTCTAGCACTGCAACACCCATGAAGAAGGGTGATTGGATCTTCTTGTACTTCCAATTTTTCTCCTCTCTTTTTCTTTACATACACCAATTGAATTGGTGGCCTATCTAAATCTAATTCTCAATTTTCATAAGTTAGACTTTACTAACTAAAGCCATCAACATGTCAGCTAAGTATGAGTCACAAAAGCTTAGTGAGACAAAAATTTACATGCATTTCCAATTCATGAAAACCCTGACCATTGACTTTTCACCTATTAGGTTAATATTGCATACAAAGAACATTTTTATATGGAATGAATTCCATTTCTGGTTTCGTTAGGAAAAAGTATGGATAAGTCACATCTAGAGTAATATCTCGATATCATTCATAAGCATACTTGAAGAATGTACAACACATCTATGCCTAAGACATACAAACTAATAAAGTAAATGTATCCCAACAAATATGTTCCACTACTCTTTCACCTCATGAATAACAAATCTAGTGGCTACTAAAATCAACGAGAAAAAAAAAACATTGTCAGCCTTTAATAATGTGTGTTGCATGGTAAAAATACTGCACAAGATGCTTTAGCATAAATCAGCTAACTGGGAGACAATATCAAACAATCCGCAACACAAAATCTCAAAAGTCAAATAATTCTAATTTGATCCAAAACTAGGAAGAAAAAACAAGGTTTAAATATCACCATTCAAATTTGAAAGAAAAAAAGAGATAAGCAACTGTTCTATTATAGTTATATACAGAATCAACTTTCACAAGCACATGGTAATTAACGAATAGAAATCACTTAACAGTTAATAAGTAACCACCTGACAGGCGATCATATTCAACTTAAAGGCACCGAATTCAAGCAAAAAAAAGCAGATGGCACCAAAAATATTCACAAAAAATAAGAAAGCAAAAAAGCACGATTCAAGCAAAGCACCCAACTAGTTCGACAGTGAATAAGAACAAAGCATAAGGAAAAATTGATTGAATAGAGATGATCAATCCAAAAAATAAAAAGAACATAAAAAAAGCAAAAAGATGAGCAACGAATGAGAGTACGAGATGAAGCATCTGTAGAAAACAAATTTCAAAAAACAAATGTAAGGGTAGTGCTATGGCCAGAACTTTGCAACAAACCCTTAGAATATGATGCTAATTGGTCACTAGTTCATGTTGACTGTTTTTGGAGATTTGAAACTAGCTTTTTGATTGACATCGCAATCGATTGGGTGTGAGTAGTATTTTTAGTTGGATATAGAGGAAGGAAAATATGTTTCTGTATTTTGAGAAAATTGCCATAAACTTTCAAGTAAAAATAGGTGGTCTATTTTGTTTTAAAAGCTTTTGTTTGCAAGTCGATTGTGTAATTGAATATGTAGCCATTCTATTGTAATTCTGGATTTTTTAACAACCTTAGTCTTTTTGTTCGGGGTTGTCGATTGTTGGATGAGTGAATTATGAGTTTGAATTCTTATGGATGCACTCTAGATAAGGGTTATCTTCCTTGTGGTGCAGCAAAAGTTTTGTTTCATAGTTGAAATGAGAAAATAAAATAACACTAGATAAATAACTCTCAAAGTATGGATAATTTTATTGATTGTCAAAAAAATCTCAAAGTCTCTCTCTAATATTCACAACCCATTAAATAGGATTTGATTTATTATTTAAAAATTCTCTAAGAAAACTTTTTAAAAAATAAATAAAATCAAATATGAAAATAATTGATAAGATATTAAAAAGATCGTAAGTATTAAAAGATCATGAGCTTGGGTTGCAGATGTGTCCTGCATCAATCTTCTCTCCTTGAAGAAAACTCAGCCTCGAGTTTTGTAGTTGCAAAAAACTCTTCCTAAATCAGATATGAATTTGGTTTTGATGCTTCAAAAATTAAGTTTGAGAAAAACCACACGGTACTTTTTGAACTTGAGCAGAGATCTCAATATTTGCTTCAAATTGATTGCAAACCTTGCACAAAATAATAAATTTTGATTATTTAAGTTGCTCAAATAATTGTAATTTTATTTTGCCACATTTATTTTCAACGATGTCTTGTTGGTGTAAAAACATCTGCTTTTCAGGTGGAACATATTGGGAGTAATGTGCATAATATGCAAATGTAATAGACCAATTTTATAATATATGAATAAATTTATATTGATTGATATTATGTTAACATTTTAAATTATGTTTTATAAAATTCATATAAAATTCATTAGTTATTTATGCTAACTTTATATTAACATATATATTATATATATGTGGGATAAAATATAAAGAGTAATAACCAAAATATGTCCATGACTTATATTTGAAGTATGAAATCTTCAAATAGTTTATAGTCATAAACATAGTTTATCTCATTAAGAATGTATAGTCATATCCCGACTATATATGTAGTGACATAAGATAAATATGTTTTATATAATATGATTATATAGGACTGGACCAGATAAAATTATATTATTCTGATAATTTTCATTAAATATAGAACAATTAATTTTATCATAATGATGGTCATATATGCATGATCTTAATTCATTGTATTTAACATACTCCTATTTTATTTTAATTTATTCTTTAATTTACTTGGTAAAGTTTTGTACAAGTTACGATTCATATACCTTGTATATTGGGAGTGAATTAAAATGAATAGCTGAGAATGTTAATATCGATACAATGAAATCTGTTTCTATAAATTCCCTTGTTTGTTATTTCAATGATAGAATAATTAGTGCGCAATTCATAATCGTTATGAATTAATTATTCAATCAAGAACTAATGGTAGTCAAGGATAAAGACGCAATATGAGAGGTTAACGGATTATAAACCTAGCTCTATTGCGAATCTAAATGGAGGGTTAATACATATGTAATGACTATATCAATGGACATTACTTAGAGTAAATATACTATATAGTTTTTTAGAGTGCAACTCAAAGTATTTAGTGGAATTACTTTAGAGTTAATAATTATGTTAATTAATATAAAAAGTTTATATTAATTAATGAAATATTATTTGAGCTTAAAATTATAGGTTCATTGGTCCCTTCATCACCTTCTATCATTATTCGAATAATAGAAAAATGAACAAAGAAGATTAAATAATTAATTATGAATTAATTATTTAATACACTTAATAATAAGTTTATTATTTGTCATTAGATGAAATAATTGAATTATTGATTATTCAATTAATTAAGACAAAATGACAAAAGTTGTCATAGTTAATATGTTTGTTATATTTCATCAAATGAAATAATTAAATTATTGATTATTCAATTAATTAATAAATATAAAGTAACTTTTGAAAATAGTTTTTAAAATGGATTTTATCAAATTTGAGTTGATGTCAAATTTGAGTTAATGTCATAGTGCCAAGTGTTGAGCTATGGTGACAATACCTTTTGTTTTTCATAACATTTTTGTTATAAATGTATTAGAACTTAAATGAGAGATTAATAAGTTAATGTCATAGTGTCAAGTGTTGAGCTATAATGACAAGACCTTTTGTTTTCTATAACAATTTTGTTATAAATGTATTATAACTTAAATGAAAGATTAATATTTGTAGTGATTTTCTCTAAATGCCATAATGATCATTATGGAGTTGTTCCACTATAAATAGAGGTCCAAACTCATTAGCATTGAGAGGTTGAAAAATCTTTGAGATTGAAGAATCCATTTTGAAATCAAATTTGTGAGTCTTCCGTGTTAGCTTTAGATAAGCGTTTTCTAAATCCAAATAGATCATCTCATGTGTTGAGAATACGATCTATCATAAATTGAGTATGATCTAGTTGTGTTCATCACGCCCATACGTGCTTATTCGAGGTGAGAATGATTGACGGAGAAGATCGAATGTTGATTTTGTACCCGTGTGAAAGAAGCTACAAAGGTAATATTCTTAATCTTTTATATTAGACCTAAATAAAGATTTTAAATACATATTTTTATTAATATATTATAACAACGATCCGTTTTATGTTCATGTTAAAATTGTTTTTCATGATACATAGGTTACACACGTTACCATTGTTATGAACCTCGGTAATTCCGCCGTGTGAGGGAATCTAAAAACCAACAGAACAAACTCATTACATTTGTTGAAAATGCTAATTGGCCCTCTTAACACCCTAACTATTTTGTTCAAAAGATCATCTCCTGTTTTAGATTCACCAATTTTAGATTTAACATTGTCATATGCTAAAAGTTCTTGTTGGATCTAGTGATCATCATGTTGGAAGGTGTCCAAAGGAACGTCATTGCATTTTAAGGTTTGAATCTCGTAATTCGATTTTGGAATCATAGGAATCAATGATGTGAGAGTCTATTAGTGGCGGGAAGACAACCTTTTGGGCTAAATAATGGTTGTCATCGATCGTCGTCTCAAGTCGAAAATGATGCATTCTCATTTTGACTGTGGGCAACGATTGGTCGATTCCAAGGCTAAATTTTGGAGTTGTTAGCCATGTAAGGGTTTCACGAATCGCTATATTTTTTCTATTGACTGTTGAAACTCGATAAATTCATCGTCATCTTGATTTCGTAAGTATTTCGCTTTCGATTAAAAACTAGGCCAACAACAAAATTATTTTCTTCATCCTATGAATAATCTATTCTCTGTGGTGGCTTTTGTCGTAACTCTTCAATTTAATCATAGTCAGAGTAAAAGTCTTTGATTTTCAATTGTCATTCACATGAATTTCTCTCTTTAGCAACACATGCAACAACAATCTGAAGGCGATTGCCAATGAGTTTTTTAATCTCAGTGAGTTTTTTGATCTTAACGAGTTTTTGATTAATTTTGCCACATCGTTGATTAAACTTATCGATCTACCAATTGTCGTTGGTGATTCATTCTCTACTAGAACTATCTTTAGCCATTAGCTTGAGGTGAAAATCCTGACTCTGATACTAATTTGATGTAGATGAAGTTTTGTTTCGTAATTGAAACGATAATATAGAATAACAACAGAGAAATAACTCTAAAAAATAAGAATAATTTTATTAATTGTCAAAATATCTCAAAAGTTCCTCATTATTATTCATCACAATCTTTTGAATAGAGTCTGATTTATGATTTAAAAATTCTCTAAGAAAACTTTTAAAAAGATAAAATCTATGTAAAAAGATAAAACAAATAAAATTAAATACGAAAATAATAGGTAAGATAATACAAAAAATCGTGCATATTAAAATATCACGGGCCTATAGGCTTGGGTTGCAATCGTATCATCTTAACAAAAATTTATTAGGGCATTTTATTCATGGGGTAAAATAAAATCAATTCTTATGTTTTCTTGAGTCAGAACATGAAATTGAATACTTGGAAATTTGTACATTCTAAGTGTTTAGTAGCTTGGCTGTAAGATTTACATATATGAAACACAATCGTGTTTTTATGCTCTTATATTTTAGTCTCTTTTGTGAAATGTTATGCTTGATGGTTATGGTACTTCATACTATGAGTACTCTTAATGGTAAAAAATGAATAAAATGTGAAAAATTTTCCTATGGTGGCATTGAGCCCGGTCATTTGGTGAAGGTAGAGCATGTGTAGCCTATTTATTGAACTTTTGCGAGTACCAAGTTTATTGAAGTGGACGATTCTTCGCGTTTGAACTTACTTGGGCTCCAAAAATCCTTGCTGATCTTGGTGTTAGTATATTAGTTGATGAGAATTTATCTTGACAAGTCATTTATTTAGTGTTCTCTTACCTTTATCAGTGGAGTAATGATTTGCATATTAATAGTTCAACAGGTCATTGCAATTTTATATGACAACTAGGATTTATTCCAGGAACTCTGCATTGACGCCATATTTTCTTTTCTGGAAGCACTTTGTGAAACTCAATGGAGCTGGATGCAATTAGAGATGCATTTGATCATGTTTCTAAGAAGCAAAAACTTTCTTGTTCTACAACCCAGGAAGTAATTGATCAAATTGATATAGAAATCGTACATGCATTGCAAAAGATGCAGTCATCAAATGATCCAGACTCTCAACTTGATTATAAGTTGGTCCTTGCTGAGCTGAACAAAACATTAAAAGAGGTTGTACCACTCAGTCAGCTGGAAAGCACACAGAAGGAGCTCAATGTTGCATTAAACACAATATCCTAATTTTTCATAATGGAATAAAGTAAAAATAATTGAAAAATTAATTGAGTATAATTTGATAATTGATGAATTATTTGATGAGAAATTTATTGGGACATTATTTGGATAATTATTGAGGATTTATTTGATGAAAAATTTATTTGGGAAACCAAATTGAAGAAATTAAATTGGACCGATAATTATCATCAAGCGATATTTGGAATAAATCGAGAATTGGAATTGAGTTGAGAATAATTTGATTAAATAAAAATTTTAATTAAAGGAATTAAATTAAAAAAAATATGAATTGAAATAATGAAATTAAAATAAATGAAAATGTAATTAAAAAGGGGGGAAGATGCTGGTTTGGTTCGGTGTTCGGTAGGGATGGGAATCGATTCGGTTTGAACTGGGTAACTGAACCAAACCGATCAAAATTATTCGGTTTGGTTTTAAAAAGTAAAAAATTTAGGTTGTAACCGAACCAAAAATGTCGGTACGGTTCTCGGTTTTGGACGGTTAAATCGGATAAATCAAAACGGACCCGATAATGTAAAAAAAAAAACAATACTCTCGAGCCTTGCGTGGCCTCTTGCCCGAAAACCCATCCCTCGACTTCCTCTCCATTTGTCTCTCTCAGTCGACTCTCACTTTGTCTTCTAGGTCTAGCCGCACGCATCTCTCTTCAATATTTGAAGCCACTGTGACACGCCGACCCTACCCTCTCTCAGTCTCTCTTATCTAAGGCGGACATCGATGATGAACTCTCTTTCTCAGAGTCACCGTCTAGGCGGACATCGGTGATGCATACTCACTAGCTGAACATTTGTGATTCAAACAATCTAGCCGGACATCGGCGATTTGAACTCTCTGACCAACGTTGTCCATTATGGTCTCCACCCCAGCTCAGGTCACAGTCTCACGGTGCAATCTTCACGGTTCACAGGTTCGGCTTTCAGTGGTTTATCAATCTTCACAGTCTCACGACTTTGTTTATATTTTTAAAATCCATAAATAGAGTCTTCACACCATTTATTTCAGATCATTTCTTCATAGTCAGAAGACAGTGCTTCCAAATCAACGATTTCATATTAGGGTTTTTTTAATTTTAATCATGGCATGATATTGGTAATTATTTAGTGATATACTAGGAATTTTTGTTATGTTTGAAATTTATGTCTTGTTTTCATACATTTTTAAGAAGAATGAGACTTGTAGATCAAAGTCCAACTTCTCTCGATAAAATCAGCTGGGAAGAGGTTGTAAAAATGGGTGACCAAGTCTCAAACAAGCAAAAATTGGAATTTCCTTTGACACAGTGCAACTTTTTTCTTTAGATTGTATCACATGCATGTACTTTTTATGTTGTGAATATGCTAAATTCACTAGGAAATGCTTTGTCCATTTCCCATCTGTTGATATGTTGTGAATATGCTAAATTCAACGACTAGGAAGTGGCATTTGTAGAGTTAAAATTTTTAACCTTTTGCTACTTAACTTTGAGAAGCCTCCAAAGTCTTCTTAACTAATCCTATATAATCTTTCAATATGTCCAGTTTTTATTTTTCATGATTGGGGAAAGCCTTACTCATCTTTTTGAGTAACTTGAATTAATTTTTAGGGGTTCAAGGTGTTTTCATATTGTTGAGTAATAAAAACTACTGCATTTTTAGCTTGGAGGGTAGGTTTGTTTATTTTGATTGGGGAAAAACAATCCAGAATGATAATGAAAGTGTGTAAATTTGTTAATCATTTGTAATCTTTTTTCATATTCAAAACAAAAAATATTCAAAGATCGTGAAGTAAGTGAAATCGATGAAATGATCCTTTTTTTGTATTCTCCTTGTTATTCTTCAAATGGAATGGTTTGGACTGGAGATAGACTAGAAGTTAAAGCAATTGAAGAAGACATGGGGTGGTTCTTCAACTTACTGCAGGGCTTCCTACTACTTTCCCATGAACCAAGAAAAACTCACTTTGTATCTAATGGATTGGCTTCAATTTACTAGAACCTAAATGTTTGTATGTTCAAGCAGTCGTTTAGCGTTTTAATTTTCAACAACAGTCGCTTAGCAAAATAGGTTGTTGTTTGACAAAATCAAAAGAACCGAGAAACTGACTACAAAAACTGAAAAATTGAACCAAAAAAATAAAAATTGAATACATGAAAAAATTGAATCAAAACTGAAACCGAACCAATGAGAACCAAAACTGAGATTAGATTTTTGGTTTGGTTCTCATCATCCTCAGTTTGGTTTCAGTTTTTCAAAACCAAAACCGAACTGAATAAGTTCGGTTCTAATTTGGTCAAAAATTGATCCGAACCGAACCGATCCAACCCTCGATTCGGCCCAGTTCGCTACTATTTTTCTGTTCGGTTAAGGGATGGTTAGTTTAGGTTTAAAGAAAAACAAAAGGGGAAGCAATTAGGTATGCAGTTGCTGAAGGGAAGAGAGAGAGATCGAGAGAGGAGGGGTGATCGAGAGCGACAAAGGAGAAGGCTCGGCGAAGGGGAGAAGCTGACTTCTGCGGGTCGAGGGCGATGATGAGACGCGGTCCAACGAGTAGAGAGTGTTGGTGCGGCAGATGGTGTGAACCATGAGCGAGGACTCAAAAATGCCTGAGCTGTGCGGATGAAGAATGAACCATGAAGCGTCAATTAGCGGGCGTCGATCAAACCCGTGCGTTAGATGAGGTAAGTCGCGGATGCTCTGTCATTAGCTGTTGCAATTGTTGGGTGAGAAATTGCAGTGGTGATTGAGAAGCACCTAAGTCGTGGCGACTTGGGATTTCCTTCGCTGCTGAAGCTTTCTCGCAAAGTCGAAGTGCGGTCCAGCGAAGTTATGGACGAGGTAAGTCCCCTACATATTTTGGTTTCTCGACCCCATTGCCGTGCGCGATGATTTCTTGGTTTGTGTTGGATTTTCCATGTGATGAATTGTTCTATCTCTATTATTGCCACGGAATTGTGCTATGTCATCGGGTTTGGTTTTGGGTTGTTCTTTTGCTGGTTTTTGAAAGAATGGCAGTGGCAAAGAAGTCGCAGACAACGAGCGAGCCGCTGGTTCTCGTGAGCTTCACGTTGGGCCAAAATCAATTACACTGTAACACCTTGACTTTTTAACTTGGATAATTATCGTGGTATTACCGAGGACGTGTTCGAAGCATTAAATCTAGGGGTATTCCCGTTACATTTTTCCTGTATACGTTATGTAATCAAGTGGTGGGGGTATCAAGGATATTACATTGTATATTTATACGTGTTGTTTTACGATGTGTATTTATGGGGAAAATGTTATGGGCTAGGAGTTAAATAGGAAAATGGTGAGGAAATGTTGTTCTGGGCGTTTCTAGACGCCTGCGGATGAGGTATGTTGTCCCTTAGCCTTGGGACGACTCAGGATGTGTTTTTGCGTCCTGACTTCCTTGCATCGCGGACTTTCGGATGAGTGCGGACGTGGATTAGCCTCGTCTGAATTGAATCTGTCCATTTCCTAGACACTTCCAGACGCGTGTGGACGAAGCTTGCGGACGCCAAATTGCGTTCGGATGGCCTATGCGAACGACTCCAGATAGGAGTGGCCTCTGTTTGCGGACGCCATATCGCGTCCGAATGTTACTTTGGATGATACGGACCAGGACGAGGACGCCATTCCTCATCCATGAAAACCATTCTGCCTTAGGGATTTTACACTTGGGGACGAATGAGGACAAGACTTGTGCGTCCGCACTCGTTCGAATTAGCCCAGACCTACGAATAAATTGGGGTTAAATTGATGAAATATGTTGTGTAGTCCATAAATGCTCGACAAGGGGACGACGAATCCATGTCCTCCCATGTCGAAGACCATGCTAAAGGCCATCCCCTCCACTTCCCTTAGGCGTATGAGTATCCCCTCTCCAGGTAATGTCTTTCCTCCTCTACCAATTCCATTCATTCTTTAGCCTTCTTCCCCTTTTCCAGCGAGAGACCTGCGAGAGAGAGATTGTGGGTTAGCCATTGTGGGTTAAGTGTGAGTCCATGAGTGCTTTGGTGAGTTGATAAATTCTCCTTCAGCAATCGTGAGTGAAGCTCCAACTGTTGTGTGGAGGGAGCTACTGTGAGTTGTGGAACCGTGAGCAGGCGTGCTGTCCCTTTTGATTCTTTAGTTTAGGTAAAAAAATAGGGGTGTCTTGGCTAGTGGAGGCCCTACACCACAAGTAGAGTGCGTGAGTGTAGAATTGTCGATGCTCTATAGTATTTTCCTTGACTGATTACTCTATTCCTTGTTGTTATTTGCTCTGTGATATTTCCTCTGTAATTAAATGATTTAAACTATTGACTGCTCTGTAGATTTTCCTAGCTAATAGTGTAGATTTCCTTGCTGATTGGTTGTTCTCTTTACTGGCGCTATTTCCCTTTGTTGATTAGCTTCCTACAAATTTTATATATGCTGCTATAATTTCCTGTGAATACTTCCTTGACTGCATATGAGTTCCGTAGTTGACAGTGATGGTTGTGATGAATATTGAATGCGTAAATGGTAGATAGTTATGTGAAGTCTAGAAATGAGCTAAGAGTTTTATTCTACTTGCTGCTGTTTAGTTAATGTTGTCGTTTCCTCCATTATTGTTTGGTTGTCATTACTTCCTTAATCTAGTATGTTTAGTTGCTAATCAATTTAGTTAATTCTTAATCAATTGAGCATGTTAACCAATTTAGTTAATCTACGCATATAAATAATTTGATTTGTCTAAACACGTGAATTAACTAACTTGTCTAATTAACTAATTAGCGATAATTAATTAGAATATGCTTAGGTAAGTGTTGTTATTTCTTGAGCACGTAAATTGACTAATAAGTAACTACTAGCATGTTTAACTAATTAATCAGTTTATCAATGTTTAGCTAATTAACTAGTTAATCTAAGCATGAACTAATTAGTCGGTACATGTTAATTAACCCGGATAACAATTGTAGATAGTAATTGAGCATGTAAACGTGTAAATAATGCAATTCATCTAAGCATGTGGATTAATGTCTAATTAACTAATTATTGATAATTAAGTTGAGTATGCTTAATCAATTAGAATAAGAATTACAAATTTATGAGCACGTTTCCCATTTTCAGCTATTTAATCTTACTAAGTGTCTGAGCATGTTTAGTTTTGTTTAGTTAACGAGTATGTTTAGTTATTTGTAATTCATCACATGCATCACAAAGAGATAGTTGTAATAAAAATGTGTTTAACTATTTAGTTTTCATTTCTAAAAGGCAGTATTTAATTGCTTAGTTTCTTTCATTATATTATTTATGCTTCTGCTATGTTTTAAATAAATGATTTTTATAACGCTTCCACATTTTTTTAGTTGGATTTTCGTAACGAGTTTAACGAAAGGTTAGTAGCGGTCTGGTTTTATGTCGTACTCTGATTTGTTTTAAAAGGGATTTTTGTTATCTTTAAATTTTCACGCTTTTTAAAGAATTTACGAAAAATCAGGTCGTTACATACAGTGTGATGGATTGGTGAGTTGAGTTACCAACAATGAAATACATTTTCTTCAGCTTCTGTCCCGCTTGAATTATTTTATTGACATTTTAACCTACTTCTGCCTAACTCTCCCACTGCAATAATGGGATTTACAAATGGACGCTCTATTTGAATTATTTCGCAGACAAGAAATAAATGGGTATCACGAGGTGGTTGAACATTCAGTAATTTTCTCCGCATATTTCCCTCTTGCTGGAGACTCTGATGATTAAAGGGCAAAGGCAGAAATGAAAAGAAGGGTAAGCGAGAGAGAGTTTCTCTCTGTGAAGCTCTGAAATTGTGAGGCAGAGAAGGAAAGAAAATTTGAGAGAAGAAAAGAAGAAGAATTTGAGATTGGAGCTGCATGTTCTCTCGGGTTCCTCAGGTATCCAACTTCCTTCTTGGCTTTGTGGATTTTAATGCAAATAAATGGATGATGTGATTAAGGTTCTTTGTTTCTATTGCTCAATAAAGTGTTAAAGATTCATGTTCAGCGAGTGGATATTACTTTCTATTGCTATTGCTTCCTCATTGTGTGAGCGATTTCATTGGGATATATTATTTTGAAGGCGATTGTTGATGAAAATAAGTAGATTTAGTTTAGTAATTGTCATGTGGACTTAGGCTCTACGTGTTGGGATTTATGTGATTAACTAAAGAGTATAAAAGATGAGTTTTCTTTTATTGGTTGCTACTCTAACGAATATAAGGTTAGGGATGTTAAGCACTATTGTTGGATTTGGTTCTATAAATTGGATATGTTCTTTGCGAACTACTGCTATGAGAAAAGATTAATCTGTGAATGAAGCTTGGTTCCTTGCGTTAAATACTGTTTGGTATATGTGATGGAAAAATGATTTAAATGGTGGAATTATGGGCTGTTATTGGAAATGCTTATATTGTGTACTTTGCACTCGATTGGTTGTTAAGTTGTGAGTTATAGAAATTGCTAAGTAATTGAGTATTATGTTGGACTAAGCAATTTTACTACAAGAATGAGAATTTAGGATATTAGAATTGTTATCCTAAATAATTAAATATGTTGCGAAGTTGTTAAATAATTAAGTTGACTATTGGGATTTGTTAAGCATTAAAGTTTATAGAAATTCGGTGGTTAGTTATTAATGGATAATTATTGGTTATATTGGTCGATGAAAATAATTGGGCAAAAATATAAGATAGATTAGTATATGAATAAACTGAATAATGGTATCAAATATAATTTGATAAATATATTAATAAATAAATGATAATTATTTTGAAGGTATTAACGAGAAAAAGGAAAAAGAGCTAAATGCGCTAAGGACTGTAGGTAAGTTGATATGCATGTGCTTTAGTCTTCAGGCCCTACATCACAAGAATTAGGACTTTATTTGGTGATTGTTTACTGCTTTACTAAAATATTGAGCATGTCTATCGCTTTGATAGAATAGACAGATATTAAGCATGTTTCACAAATTGTACTGTTGCTTGCTAATTGTTTATTAGAATTAGGTTCTTTTAATGATATGTTTCATAGATTAGCATGTTTAGTGATTATTGGAATGATATGATAGAACTGTATGCATTCACGAGCATCATAGTTTTAAAATGATACGAAAATGGTTTTTCATGCATGGTTTTGAAAAGAAAATGAATGACATGAGAAAGATAAAAGTAAATGAAATGAAAAATGAATAAATGGTAAATGTGAGGATGTGAGCTGTTAGTTGGTCCTTGATCGACGTCGATGTTGGCAAAACGCAACGGTGTATATGAGGTTATTTAAGCATTGATGCGCATAGCCGCTGGTGTGTTACGATTGATGTCTAAACCGATTGTTGTGCCTTGATGTGTACAACCGCTAGCAAAGCTTACGGTCGATGCCAGATTTGTTATACCGAGGTGTGGGGTCACTGTATATTAATGTATGCAGTAGCGAACATGCGGGTTGATCGATGTCTAGCCCTTATCACATAGCGGTTGTCGATTGATGTCAGAACCGAGTGCATTGATGTGCACAGTTCTGAAGGTTTGCCGATTTATGTCGGAACCGAGTGTATTGAGGTACATAGAAACTGAAAAAGAAAAGAAAAAGAAATGTCAAGGAAAACGGAAAAAGAAAAGATAAAGAAAAGGAAAAGAAACGGAAACAGAAAAGGAAAACGAAAAGGATTTCAAAGATGCATATCATGTTTACGTTTTTATTTTATATCACTTACTGAATGTTAGACTCATTAGTTAAGTCTTATTGATGTAGATATATGTATGAGAACAAAATTGAAGCAGTTGATGAAGGATTTGCACGCGCGAATCTTGTGGCTAATTGGGCTAAAAGAATTTAAATGGAAACAAATTGTAAATGGTTTTGTAATATAATTAATTTATATTCTTAATGTTTTGTTTAACTAATAAGTCTTCCGTTGTATTTTCTAAAAGACAATTATCATTTTAATAATGCAAGATATTAGTTATAAATGTAAAATATTTTATTTATTTCTGTTTCAATTGATATTAATGTTTTAAGTAAAGAGTTTTAATGATCGAGTTTTATAAGGGAAAAATCTTCCGATATTTTAATAAAAAGAAAAGTTTTAAATTTACACGTTTTAAAAAGATAATAAAAATCGGGTCGTTATAGTTGGTATCATAGCACCCGGGTTTTAAAACCAATTCTATAGACTGTCTGGCAGTATAAGCTTTTGACGTGGAAATACTCCATCAACTGTAAGTACATATTAGAATTATTTTTTTTAAATTAAGTTTTTTTAAGTATTTTAATTATGATGAAAATAATAAAATAAATAAATAAATAAATAAAATCAAAATTAAAATAAAATTAAAGATAAAAATAAAAGTAAAAAGATGAATAAAAAAATAAAAAAATAAAAAAAAAATTAAAAAGATTGAATAAATAAATAAATAAAAATTTAAGTAGTTTGGTGTTGCAATAAAAGGTATCGTGGCCAAAGGACGACGTAAAGTTGGGCAAGGAAGAGTTGAACCAAGAAGGAAGGAAAATAATATAGAAGAGACTTTGGTACAAGAAAGAGTTGAAATTAACGCAGGATAAACTATTTATAGGTTAACTGAACTAGTTGATCGACAATCTCATCACTTGGAAAGACTCATGGAAGTGATCGAGCGTGGAAACGCAAGAGCAACGGAACAACCGGATGTAAGTTGGAAGAAATTTCAGCATTTGCGACCACCTCAATTTGAAGGGAATATTACTGATCCAGATAGTGCTAAAGAGTGGATTAGAACAATGGAGGACATATTTGCGTATGCTAAGATAAAAGATGAAGAGATGATAGCGTGTGTCATGTTCTTGTTAGTTAAGGATACGAGGTTTTGGTGGGACTCTATGAAGATAACAAAAGATGTGACTACAAGGACATGGAAAGAATTCAAAACGATCATTTATGAAAAATACATCATCCACACGATAAGAACAATTAAGTTGGCAAAATTTATTGAGCTTCAGCAGGAAGGCACCATTGTAGAGTACATTCACAAGTTGGAGGCGTTGTCACGGTTTGCTCTGCATCTGGTTTTCAACAATGAGCAAAAGGTACACCTCTTTGTGCGAGGACTTAAGATGGAAATTTATAGAGGTGTTATGTTAATAGGCGTTCGGGGTGTAGCATACTCTAAGATAGTGGCTAAAGCCCTTGACATTGAAGATATAGAGAATCAATATGCAAAGCAAAACAATTCTGCTGTAAAATGTCAGTCACGTTCTTTGGAAGACGTGGGCACGTCCAAAGGTGTAAAGCGATCATTTGAAGGTGGTGGCCATCAAGAAAGAGAATGCCCAAAATGTAAGATGAATCATGAGGGTGAATTTCTGGCTGGGTCTCGACAATACTTTTAGTGTGGAGAAATTGGTCATATTTCTTGGAGATGCCCAAAGATCTGAGATATGAAAAGTGTTGTATTTTGAAATGTACTAGAACTAGTTCACATGCGAAGTTGTAATGTACTCATTTGGGTAATGATTGCAAATCAAGTAGTGTTTTGTTTGGATGATTGGGAATGATGTGATGTTTATTTGGGTAAAGTTGAGTGATGGATGTGATAAAAGATAAGTCGTGTTTGGGATTTAAAGCAAAGAAATCGTTACTGATAACGTCTTGTTAATTCAAAGCAGTATTTTAAAGGTGATGAGAGTGGTCATTTGGTCAAAGACAGTCCAAATTTGGCTTGAGGAGGTGGAAATGGTTACACTGAAGGTGTTTTCTACCGTTGAGAATGCAAATTAAGATTGAGTTTTGGAGAGTAAGAGCGGTATTTCGGAAAATAAAGACGTTAAGAATATAAGTTCAATGTATTTTGAGTGAATTTACTCCTTGGAAAATGCGGTAGATGAGTAAGGAAGTTGCATGACTGGGTCTAAGAGATGTGTTTGGAGCGATAAAGTAGCTAGTGTAGTAATATTTTGTCACTCCCAAGCGAATGAAAGAAGAGAAAATTGACAAAAAAACTCTTTTGAAAGGTATAGTGTTAGATTGAGAGTAGTTATTTTGGTTGTTAACTTAAGGAAATGAGTACGTTAAGAAAATTTCGGGAACGAAATTTATATAAAGAGGGAGGAATATAATACCCCAATTTTTCATAACGGAATAAAGTAAAAATAATTGAAAAATTAATTGGGTATAATTTGATAATTGACGAATTATTTGATGAAAAAATTATTGGGACATTATATGGATAACTATTAAGGATTTATTTGGGAAACTGAATCAAAGAAATTAAATTGGACTGATAATTATCATTAAGCGATATTTGGAATAAATCGGGAATTGGAATTGAGTTGAGAATAATATGATTAAATGAAAATTTTAATTAAAGGAATTAAATTAAAAGAAATATGAATTGAAATAATTAAATTAAAATAAATAAAAATTTAATTAAAAAGGGGGAAAATGCTGGTTTGGTTCAGTGTTTGGTTCAAACCAGTTCGCTGTTGGTTCGGTTCGGTTCAGTTAAGGAATTGTTAGTTTAGTTTTAAAGAAAAACAAAAGGGGAAGCAATTAGGTATGTGGTTGTTGAAGGGAAGAGAGAGACCGAGAGAGGAGGGGGTGACCAAGAGTGACAAGGGATAAGGCTCAACGAAGGGGAGAAGTCGACTTTCGCGGGCCAAGGGCGACAATGAGATGCAGTCCAGCAAGCAGCGAGTGTCGATGTGGCAGACGGTACGAACCACGAGCTAGGGCTCGAAAATGCATGAGCTGCACGGATGAAGAACGAACAGCAAAGCGTTAGTTCGCGGGCGTTGATTGAACCCGTGCGTTTGATGAAGTAAGTCGCGGATGCTCTGTCATTCGCTATTGCTGTGATTGTAGGGTGAGAAATTGCAACGGTGATTGGGGAAGCGCCCGAGCCGTGGCGGCTTGTGATTTCCTTCGCGGCCGAAGCTTTCTTGCGAAGTCGAAGTGTGGTCGGACGAAGTTCTGGACGAGGTAAGTCCCTTGCGTATTTTGGTTTCTTGGCCACATTGTCGGGCGCTGTGATTTCTTGGTTTGTGTTGGATTTTCCATGCGATGAATTGTTCTATTTCTGTTGTTGCCACAGAATTGTGCTCTCTCATCGGGTTTGGTTTTGGGTTGTTCTTTGGCTGGTTTTTGAAGGAATGGCAGTGGCAAAGAAGTTGCAGACAATGATACCACATTCGAGTAATCCACATCTTGAGTTCTTGACATCACTACACCTTGAGAATTTCTAGCTTAAGTCCTTGAACAAAGTGGTGTACTTTATGCTTATTACTGCTCACCAGATGCGATGTGAACCGTGATAATGCCTCAAACTTGCACACATACTCTGAAACTAGTCCTTCCTCGGCATTGTCTGGGTTAGTAGTATCTCCATCAAACTGAAGTGGTTGTAGTCGTTGTAATTTCTCCCAACTTACATTCCGCTGCTCAGCCACTCGTTGCTCCACGACTTGTTCATTCCCACACGCAATTACTTTCATAAGCTTCTCCAAGTTTTGAGACTATCGTTCCAATTGGTGAGATTGTTGCTCAACTAATGTAGTCAACCGATTGATTGTCTCATCCGCACAATTTGCATCCCTTTCTTGCCCAACCTTTCTTTGTCTTCTAGCCATTATACCTTACGTCATAGGATAAAATAAATTTTAACTTAGAAAAATAAATCTAGTAACTTACTTACAGTTTATGGAGTATTTCCACATCGAAGCTTGTGCTGGTAGGCAGTCTACAGAACTAATTTTAAAACCCAAGGCTCTGATACTAACTATAACTCGATTTTTCCTTACGTTTAAAATCGCATGAAATTGAAAACTTTTCTTTTCTTTTGTAAAAACACCAGAAATCTTTGTTAAATCTTTTAAGTTGAAATCAGAGTTTTTTTTTTCTTAAAATCTGATCGTTAAAAATCATTTACTTAAACTTGTTACTTAAATTGTTATAAATAGTGAATGACTTATGTTATACAATCTTTTTTTTCCAAATTACAGCGGATGACTAAAATTATAAAATCATTTTTCTTATTTTGTAACAGAAGCATAAATAATTCATTTAAAGAAGAATAAACAAATCGTTTACTTATTATTTACAAAACCCTTTTTCTTTTTACATTCTTTAGCCTAGCCAGTCACAAGACCCGCCCCTGCAAATTCTTCATCAACTGCTTCTTCACCTGTTCTCGTGCGTGTACCTACACCACATGCAAATTGTGAGCCTAAGGCCCAGCAAGAAATGAGATGCAATATGATGCATGCCTGTAATTGATTATGTCAGAATGGAATCCACCAAATATGTTATTTACTCACAGTCATATACATTGAGCTGGGACATTGGAGGAATTCGTTGCAGGGAGAATAGCCGCTAGTCAACATCTAACCCTCTGGTAGACAAGGTCTCGCGACTTGACAAGGGAATGACATAATCTTGAGTCTACTCATTTAGATCCGAACTACCTCCCTATCAGTTCAATTCCCTTACATTCATTTACTTTATCAATTTTCCTCTCATGAAATGCATATGAATACTAATCCAACATGACATTCCTAATTGTTTCTATTATTATGATGCATGTCAATGCTGCACAATAACCACAATATTATATCAATATCATACAATTGGAAATGAAATGAACTAATTAAAACAAGTTCAAGCCAACAATTAAAAGCAAGTCAATAGTCAATCATACTCAGCCAGAAATCTCAATGCAACCAATGCATTTCATAAAATATGAGAACATTGAATGTTAGATGAATTTTACATTTGAAACAATACTTTAATTCCCAATTTAATGTAAGAGATTCAACCAATAGATTTCTATAATTTAGGAATAAGCAGAACAATAAATTACCAACCTTGATCCATGCTTTTGATGTAGATGTAGATCTGGAATACTTTTATTGTCTTGATCCTTTTCTTTTCTTTTCTCTTTGATGATCAAGAGAGACGAATGGTTACCTTTCGAGAGAGAGAGAGATGGACGGTTTCTTCTTTTCTTGTACCCTTAACAAAACTCTTCCTTTTCAATCTCTTTAACAGAATTTAAAGAGATTTCTTACAGAGAATTTACAGATTTGCCCTTTCATCTTATAGGGAATATATGTAAAATACTCTTTCATTCATATCTCTTTATTTATATCTATTTAACCATATATTATATACTTTAATAAGATCAATGAGAGGGAATTAAAACCCAATCAACTTAATTTCTTTTATGTTTAACAATCATCACATCAAGCACTTTAATATTAAGTCAATCCACTTTAATTAACATGGACTACACAATAGATTATTAAAATAATCTAACAATCTCCCACTTGGGTCATGATATATTAACTTTAATAAAATCAATTTCCAGCTATTACTTTTCAGTTGTCACAACTTGAATTCACAATCAATTTCTATAATCTATCATAATGTGAATTTTTTCAAGTATTCTTTTCATAATGAATTATATAATAGGATCATGGCAGTCACAAGTCTTTAATGACGACATGATTCTTTCCATGTATCACAAATTAACACAATTCATTAATTTTTTAATCGAGGAATACCATATATATACCATTCAACTTTAACTTTTCACAAAGTTTACATATTATTCATAAACAACTTTAATTGTATACATCATTCTATGAATAATAAACAACCATACAAAAACAATTTCTTTAATGAATTCAAAGGTGTTATAAGATACAAGTTGTACATTTACAATCACATAAATAAGGACTTGTCAACTAAACTCATCCTTACAACATGTTCTTTAAACGCTTTGAGTGGCAATCCTTTGGTTAATGGATCCGCTATCATCAAACTTGTACTTATATATTCTATGCACACCTTTTGTTTTTGTATTTCATTTTTGACTGCCAAGTACTTTAAATCCATATGTTTTGCTCCTTTCGAGTACTTGTCATTCTTCGAGAAGAATACAGCTGCAGAATTATCACAATAAACTTTCAGCGGTCTAACTATACTGTCGACCATACTTAGACCCTGAATTAAGTTCTGCAACCATAATGCTTGAATTGTAGCCTCAAAACATGCCACAAATTCTACCTCCATAAGTGGAAGTAGCAATCGAAGATTGTTTTCCACTTTTCCATGATATGGCTCCTCCGGCTAATAGGAACACGTAACCGAATGTAGATTTCCTCAAGTCTACACATCTGACATAATCTGAATCCGAATATCTAATCACCTCAAGATGACTCAATTTTCTGTAAGTGAGCATGTATTCCTTTGCTCCTTGCAAATACCTAAGGACTTTCTTTGCAGCTTTCCAATGATCCATTGCAGGGTTACTTTGATATCGGCCCAACATCCCTACTGCAAAATTGATATCTGGCCGAGTACATGTCTGAGCATACATTAAGCTTCCTACAGCTGATGCATATGGAATAGATTCCATTTCTTTACGTTCCAAATCACTTTTCGGACATTGCATTTGATTAAACTTGTCCCCTTTCTAAATTGGAGCTACACCAGCGGAATACTTATGCATTCTGAATCTCTCAAGAATTTTATTGATATATCCTTTCTGAGACTATCCCAGTAAACCTTGCTTTCTATCACAGAATATTTCTATTCCAATTACATAGGATGTCTCACCAATTTCTTTCATTTCAAAATTCTTAGAGAGAAGCTTTTATGTCATGTAACATTCCCTTATTATTTGCAACAAGAAGAATATCGTCAACGTACAATACAAGGATACAAAACTTACTCCCACTGACCTTCATATAGATGCACCGATCAACGGTGTTCTCTACAAACCCGTACAACGTAATGGTATCGTTAAACTTAATATATCATTGTCTGGAAGCTTGTTTTAATCCATAAATTGACTTCTTCAATTTACACACCAACTTTTCATTTCCAGGAAAAGAAAACCCTTCTGGTTGGTCCACGTACACTTCTTCCTCTAAGTCACTGTTAAGAAAGGCGGTCTTTACGTCCATTTGATGAAGCTCCAAATCATAATGAGCCACCAAAGTCATAACTATTCTTAAAGAGTCCTTATTTGAAACTGGAGAGAAAGTCTCTTTATAGTCAATGCCATCTTTCTGGGTATAACCTTTGGCGACAAGTCTGGCCTTATACCTTTCGATGTCACCTTTCGAATCACGTTTGGTTTTGAAAATTCATTTACAATTAATGTGTTTCTTTCCTTCAGGTAACTCTATAAGTTCCCAGACTTTATTGTCATCCAATGATTTCAACTCTTCCTTCATAGCATTTAACCACTTTTTGAAATCATTACATTTCATGGCTTGATTAAATGAGTCTGGATCTTTATCATTACTCAAGTCGCATTCTTCTTCAAGTGAATAAACCACATAATCATCAGAAATTGCTGGTCTCCTTTGCCTTACAGATCTTCGTAATTCTGGTTTTTGTGATGGTTCACTTACAACTTGATCATCATTGATATGCTCTTCATCGACACGTTCACTTTGATTGGTTTGAATATTCATATGTCGTTCCGGTATGTTGTTGGCCTGTGATACAACAAAAGGAATGACAACTTGATGAGAAGTACTAAGTGTTGTTTATTCCACTCGATTCTCTTGAATATTCACATTTTGTGATTCATTACTCCCACTGAACTCGCCATTCTCAATGAATCGAGCATTTTCAGATTCAATTATTCTTGTACTATTCTTTGGACAGTAAAATATGTACCCTTTAGAATTTTCCGGATAGCTGATGAAATAACCACTGATGGTTCTTGCATCGAACTTCTTTTCATGTGGATTATATATCCTTACTTCTGCCGAACAATCCCAAACATGGATATGTCTTAAACTAGGTTTTCTTCCCGTCCATAGTTCATAAGGTGTCTTATGAACTGCCTTACTAGAAACCCTTTTTAGCAGATATGCAGCGATTTTCAAACCATGCATCCACAACGATAAAGGTACATCACTTTGATTCATCATACTCCTAACCATTTCGATAAGAGTACGATTCTGCCTTTCAGCTATACCATTTTGTTGTGGTGTTTTCGGCATTGTATACTGTGCACAAATGCCTCGACTTTCGAGAAACCTTGCAAATGGACCTTTGTTTTGTCCATTTTCATCGTATTTTCTGTAATATTCACCACCTCTATTAGACCTCACTACCTTTACTTTCTTATTTAACTGTCTTTCCACCTCATTGATAAATATTTCTAGAGCATTCATCGCTTGAGACTTTTCATGCAGTAGATATAAATAACCATAACGTGAAAACTCATCGATAAATGTGATAAAATATTTTTTGCCACTCCATGAAGGAGTGTCGAATGGATCACATATATCAGTATGTATCAATTCTAAAAGTTCACTGCTTCTTGTGGCAGGATACTTTGATGTGTATTTAGTTTGCTTTCCTTTAATGCAATCTATACACACGTATCAGTCATTTAAATCTAATTGGAGTAAAATATTATTTTTTTATTAACCTTATCATTCCTTTTTTAGATATATGACCCAGACGTTTATGCCACAATAAAGCAGAACTTTCATTTGTTGCATTATGTTTAGTTCCAATCACATGATCAACATTGAACAAAGATTTAATATATTTAATATTAAGATTGAAATAGTATAAACCATCCTTTAAAATACCAGAACCATAACAATATTTCTGTTTATACAATTTAAAAACACCATTACCAATCTCAAAGTCAAACCCTACACAATCAAACTTTGCAATAGAAATTAAATTCCTAACACATTCAGGAATATAGAGACACTTTTCTAGATCTAGATGATATCCAGTATCCAAGATCAATCTATATGTCCCAATTCCATGAATCTGTGTCTTCATTCTGTTTCCCATATATAGAAATTTTTCATTCCCGTTTATGGGCTGGATCGAAAGAAATCCCTGTGTAACATTAGATACATGAGTAGTAGCTCCAGAGTCTAACCACCAAGTATTACTAGACACTTCTATAATATTTGATTCAAAACATACTGAAACAAATAATGTACCTTTCTTTTTGAACTAAGCTTTTCTTTTCGAACAATTCTTTTTGATATGTCCAGCATTGTTGCAGAAATACTTTTTTCGGATTTGGCCATCTTTCATCTTTAATTGACATTTTCCCTTCTATTTGTTCTTCTTACTTAGCTTTCCCTTGTTACTATTGGCTTCCTTCTGAAACGTCAAATTAATAATATGGTCCTTTATTTTCTTCAACCTTCCTTCTTCTTGAATTAACATGGCCTTAATTTTCTGAAAGTTCTATTTCTCTTTAATGGTGCTGTAATTCACCTAGAACTGGCCAAACTCAAGAGGAAGTGAGTTGATGATAAATTGAACTAAGGATGATTCACTTACATCCATACCCAACGTTTTCAGCCTTGCTGCCAAATTGGTCATGCTTGTTACATGATCATGAATGGGTTGAGACCAATCAAATTTCTTGATTGTCAACTCACTCATTAAATTTCCTACAATAGACTTATCCGTAATGTCTGATTGGGAATATTCTTTGATTTTAGACATGAACTCCTTTGCTTCATTTGTCTTTGGCATTGATGGCTTAACATTTTCAGCCATTGTCATCTTCATCAAGCTCAAACTCAGCTTGTTAGACCACTCCCAAGTCTCACTGTATGACTTGTCAGCTTCCATACTGGTCTCATTAATGGTTGGTGGTTTATCACAAACTAATGTTATTTCTAAATCCAATACAACCAGTTGAAACTGGATTTGTTCAGACCAATCAGCATAATTCAAACCATTGAACTTGAGTAAAAAATTGTCAGTGGCAAATAAATTAATAGAGGCTGCAAAATAATACACGCTCATTCATTAATGTTTTGAATAACTTAACTGGATTTAGATAACTTTAATTTTATTTTCTTTAAGTTCACCTTTAGGTAATCCTTAAAGAAATAATCAATCATTGATGTTATTATATAAATTTTAATAGACATATAAACATATTTAACATAACATTATCAATATCTTTGGATATTTAATCATATTAATCAAATATATAAATATGTCACTTTAATATTATTAATTATAAACATTGGTCCACATTTGGATGACCTACTAGTATATAATTAATAATTTTCTTTCAATAACATCACCATAATTTATTTCTTTAAGTTCACCTTTGGGTAATCCTTAAAGAAATAATTGATCATTGATGTTATTATATAAACTTTAATAGACTTATAAACATATTTAATAGAATATGATCAATATCTTTGGATATTTAATCATATTAATCAAATATGTAAATATGTTACTTTAATATTATTAATTATAAACATTGGTCCACCTTTGGGTGACCTACTAGTTTATAATTAATAATTTCATTTTAATAACATCACCATAATTTTGTCACTTTAATATTATTAGTTATAAACATTGATCCACCTTTGGGTGACCTACTAGTTTATAATTAATAATTTACTTTAAATAACATCACCATAATTCTGTCACTTTAATATTATTAGTTATAAACATTGGTCCACATTTGGGTGACCTACTAGTTTATAATTTATAATTTCTTTTTGGTCCATCACGAGTATTAGATCAGTCCTTGCATTAATCAATACTCTTCATGCATAATTCTGATTGAAATTTTCTACCTTTACACGAAATAAAATTCATCTAATATGTAGAAAACAATTAATTATAATTCGAATTATTAATTTACACTTTTCGATTCTTTTATTTCATAATCAATTCCTTTCGGTTCATTACAAGTATTAGATCAATCCTTGCATTAATCAATACTCTTCATGCATAATTCTGATTGAAATTTCCTACCTTTGCATGAAATAAAATTCATCTAATATGTAGAAAACAATTATGCAGAAACCTTAATTATAGAAACCCTAATTTTTCATGGCAAATCAATACATTAATTACCGTGCTCTGATACCAATTGTTAGATGAATTTTACATTCAAAACAATACTTTAATTTCCAATTTAACGTAAGAGATTCAACCAATAGATTTCTATAATTTAGGAATAAGCAGAACAATAAATTACCAACCTTGATCCATGCTTTTGATATAGATGTAGATCCGAAATACTTTTATTGCCTTGATCCTTTTCTTTTCTTTTCTCTTCGATGATCAAGAGAGATGAATGGTTACCTTTCTCGAGAGAGATGGACGGTTTCTTCCTTTCTTGTTCCCTTAACAAAGCTCTTCCGTTTCAATCTCTTTAAGAGAATTTAATGAGATTTCTTATAGAGAATTTACAGATTTGCCTTTTCATCTTAGAGGGAATATATGTAAAATATCCTTTCATTCATATCTCTTTATTTATATCTATTTAACCATATATTATATACTTTAATAAGGTCAAGGAGAGGGAATTAAAACTCAATCAACTTAATTTCTTTTATGCTGAACAATCATCACATTAAGCACTTTAATATTAAGTCAATCCACTTTAATTAACAAGGACCACACAATAGATTATTAAAATAATCTAACATTGAATTCTATACATGCTCGGTAGTTAAAGAAGGTAATAACAGTAATTAACAATTAAGGAAAGCCGTAATTAAAAGAAACAATAACAGTATTTGAAATCCTAAACATGCTCAGCAATTAAAGGAAACAGTATTGATATTTAGAATTCTAAACATGCTTGGCTGTCAAAGAAAACAACAGCAATATACAAAACTTCTAAGCATACTTGGCAGTTAGAGAAAACAACAGCCGTGTATGGAAATTCTAAGCATGCTTGGCAGTTAAAGAAAACAGCAGTCGTATATGAAAATTCTAAGCATGCTTGGCAATTAAAGAAAACAACAACATGTGGCCTAAACGTGCTCGACAATTAAAGGAAACAGTAACAATATTCATAATCCTAAACATGCTCAGTAATTAAGGGAAACAACAGTGGTATTCAACGTCCTCATTATGATTAGCAAATAAAGGAAACAACAACAATATTTGGGATGCTAAACATGTTTGGCAACAAATCAATGACGTGAAATAAGCATAGAGTAAACAGTCAACAAAGCATTATGCAACAACCAAACTAAACTAAAAGAGCAGTAGTCATAAGAGCAGCGACCAAAACAACAGCAGATAAATTATGCAGTGATCATGAGCTTCATAGAGAGCAATAAAATCTAAACTACATAGTTTATACATTTCATGGTAGGGATTTATCTACAAAACTATTATGAATGAAACAAATAGCATTATCAACTAGGTTGCAAACATAGGCATGGATATTTATTATGACAATTTAGTGTTATTAACCAGCAAAAAAGGATCCAACATTAACCGAGAGGTAACCAAGAGTTTACTGGAAATCAAGAGCAGAGCAACCAACCAACAAATAGAAATCTTAACTTGACGGAGAATAATATCATCCAATTCACAAGTCTATGCATCAATAACTCAAGAGTATGTCTAGACAGAAACATTATTAAAAACCATCCTGAAGACCAAAACATTATCAACAAATATACAGGGTGAGGCATTGAGTACCATGAACTTAAACGAGCAGGAGCAACACGAGCATTTCACAGAAGGTATATTCAATCAATTAACAAACGAGACGCTGCTTGTGGTGTAGGGCCTCCACTGGCTACGACTCAATCCCATTCTTACCTTACAAACACAAGCAGTTGAAGATTTCTAGCACAGGACAACCACAACAACGAGAAGTCCAAAATCCAGCAGCTAAATCCTACACTCGCAATGCACCGAAAATGGCAGAGTGCACACTTCTTTCTCACACTCAGACTCTCAGCTCTCTCTGTAAACACTCACTCTCTAGAAGAAATCTCCTACACTCAAAAAATAGAAATGCAGAATGTTAATTCTACTGGCAATGCTTTAATAACGTGAAGGACTTACCTAGAGGAGGGGAATGGCCGTTAGTCACCCACCGCAAAGGGATGGGATCGCTGAGACGTGGACGGGTGTTGGGCTGTCGTTTGAGTGGATAATTAATGACTAAACAAAAAAACACCAGCTGATTAACATAGACATTTCGCGAGACTGTGCAATTTCGGTCGAGTAAGTCGACTAAATCCCTCGACCGCGTTGCGACCAAATTGTGAAAAATACGACCAGACACGCATTTCGGTTGAGTACCCCGACCATGTCCCGACCGATGACTCGACTGCAAAATCGACAAATTTGACAAATTCAAAAACCTGTTGTTTTTCGATTGATCATCACGTCCGCACCCTCGACCGCGTTGTGTCTGAAAACCACAAAACGTAATCTGGAATGCATTTCGGAGGCAAACCTTGACTGCGTCTTCGACCGCTTGGCGACCAAAAACCCAAAATGGAGTTTGTAATACATTTTGGGAGAGAAGTTCGGTCGCGACCCAGACCGCCCGGCGACCGAAAACCCGAAATGCATTTTTTCCTTAAACAATTTATACTTTAATCACTTCACAATATTTTTCATACATTTACACTTTATAATTGCAACAACAAAATACCGTCTCGTAATTAAATATATTTATTTCATGAAATTCTTTATATTACATAAATGAAGGAATTTATCAGGGTATTACATAAATCATGCTCGGGATAACAAATTGACAATAATTCAAAAGATAACTACTCATATGTTTATGTATGGCACGAGATTGTGACTTGTATAAATGTTTTCTAGCTTTAAACAAGTTTCATTGGTGGTTGAGTTTTAGTTGGCTTTTGCGACTTTAGCAGCTCCATTGATAAGAATTCTGGATGATGTTCTTGAAAGTACTTTTAAATGGACTAAAACTAGAAATAAGTGCAGAGTTGAGGATGCTATAACCTGAAGTTTTCGGGGCAAATGATGGATGTTCCTCAAAAGATTAGAGGATATGACCTACCTGTTGAAAAAAAATATATAAATTTTACTAGTTCACGTTGTTCTAGAAGTCAAATTATTGTCAATAAAGGAGATGCAAAGGGGGGAAATCATTTGAAACTCGTATTTTATCATTGAATGAAAGGGTTCATAATATTGAGCATAAATTTCCTATAAAATAATTCATAGTGGCATTGAAAGCAAAGGAAGAAAAAATGGTATGTTTTCTAGGTGACAAATTATTCCATTGGCCATCAATGTAAGAAAGAATTACAAGTTTTATTGGTAGAAGAGGAAGAAAAAAGGATTTGGTTTACATGGTATGTATTCTTAAGAGGTGTGTCCTTTGGACCTGGTGGATAGAGTAGTAGTATGGTTGTATTATGTAGTAGGATTGACTACATCAGAAACTGTGAAGGTTAAAGGAGTTGGCTCTACCAAGGGGCAGTATTGATTGATTGTGGGCTGACACAAATTCATATCCTCAAACTTAGTACATCAATAGGTACTTCTACTTACTACTACAACTAGTTATGGAATAGTAATGAAGACTTGGGTTTCCATACAAGGAAAGTTTGCCAAGGAGTGGGTTTAGCTATGCAACAACTCACAATGTATGATGATTTTGTACCATTGGAGTTAGGCATTAGTGATGTTGTGTTAAGACAGTAGTAGTCAATTGGAAGTTGTTAACAATAAAGTTTAGAATGGGACGGACAACAATTTGTTTAAGGAAAATTTGAGATAGAACAAGATCAGAGTATCCCTTAAATCTATGTTGAAGATATTGCAACAACATTTAGGGGGAACTTGGGTGATGTTTTGTTTCTTGTCTAACCATTGAGATAGTAAAAATCGGACAGAAGATGTACTTGAGGAGGTGAGGTTGATATTAAACAACTATAAGTCTACATTTAACAACAAGAGACTTGACTACCTGAGAGAGGTTTAGAGTATTCCTTCATATTGTTATGACATTTTGATTTTCAGTGTTGATTTGAATACTCTTGAAATATTTGAAGGTGATATTGAATGTACAATAACTAGCCTTGCCACTTAATAACTTGAAAAAAATATTTGTTTGGCTGCAATGAAGAAGCATTTCAGAAATTAAACATGCTATGACAAGTGTTCATGTTTTAGCTTTTCCTAACTTTTGACAATTGTTTCTGATTGGCACTAAATCTTTTGAGAGTGGTCTGGAGCAAGTCTAATGCACAATCAACACCCTATAGCATAGTTTAGTCAGACATTGTGGACAAAAGCGTGATTTGAGTAAGTTGATGGTGGTGGTATTGACAATACGAAAGTGACAACATTATTTGTTGGGAAGAGCCTAAAATAAAGTAGCAGATGTTGTATCTTGAGTCAATAATGGAATCAAGTATGCTTCTTTTGACTTTCTTCCATGTTTTAGACAACCTGGAAGTTGATAAACAAATTAATGTTGTTTTTCAATTGTCGTAAATCAAGAAAGCGTTGTTAGAAGATCCAGATTCAAGGTTTCGTTACTCAATATGATATGGAAGATTATTATGTAAATATAGATTGGTATGACCTTGATCTTCTCCTTCAATTTCTAAATTGTTGCTAGAATATTAGTGTCCGGACTTCCAAGATTTTTCAGCCTAGTGTATTTGATAGGCATGAAGAAAGACTTACAAAAGTTTATTGAAGTGTGTTCTACGTGCCAATAACACAAATCTTTAGCCATTTTGTCTGTCAGTCTTTTACAATTACATTTAATTCCAAATCAAATTGGGGAAGATATCACTATGAATTTTGTGTAATGTTTATCAAAATCTGAAGTATTGTTATATTGATGGTACCAGACCATCTTAATATGCATGCTCATTCAAGTTTATCACTCTATTAAAATTTATAATCACATAGGAGCATTGCTTATTATCCTTGGATTGATGGCCAAACTGAAGTTGTCAATCAATATTTAGAGGCTTGTTTGAGGTACTTTTCATCTGGGAATGCAGGTAAATGATGTCACTGGCTTCCTTGGAAAAAATTTGGGTGTAGCACTATTGATTATGTTTCCTCTAAAACAACTCTTTTAAAGGTTGTTTACAGTCGTGATCCACAACCACTGTTACCATTATGGAACTTATTCAACTTCAGTATCTACTCGCAACAATGAAAAGTCAGCATTGTATAATTGATGATCAAAGATCATTTGGCTTGTGCTCAAGCTAAGATGAAGGATCAGTAGTTACAAGAGTGAGATTATATAATTGATGATCGAAGGTCATTTGACAGGTGCTCAAGCTAAGATGAAGTCTAGGATCGATATGTTATTATGTCAAACAATCAAGAGAATAAGAGGCATACCCAAACCCATTCACAAAATTTGAAACATAATGAGTCGGGTATAAAGGTCTTCCGTTTTCTCTAAGCACTCCACACAATTCCTCTGAAGTTGACGGAAACTCTCTCACAATAAAAATGTAGAATGCCTAGGGAAAAGGGAACCATAACCCTCAAGTAATTCTTGAGTGCGTTGTTTGTATTCTGACCATCACAGAATTGTAATGGCATTCATGTACCTACATGTGTTTGGGTCCATCGGTCCATCGTGTGTTGCCTATCTCATGAAATATACTCATAAGCCCAACACATAAAATCTTATATTATAATCTAAAGTTTATATAAAGTAATCCACCAAATGATTGTCAAATAAAACTAACAGGAACCACCATTTTCACAGCAGAATGTTCGCATTCCTTTCACTTCCATTACATATCCTCTCAGTGATGACTAACCAGATTCATTCATGTCCCCGCTGCAACTCCGCCTGAAACAAAGCTCATTTGCTTGCTATTAAAATCAGAGAGGCAAAGAAACAACCAAGCTCAGAGACCAAAAACAGAAGACATTGAGAATTTACGATGATGACGAAGCTCTGGTGAACTCCATTACTGTGAACTCCATTACTGGTGCTCGCTTCAATTCAATACCCGAATCAAAAGAAAACGATGAAGAAGAAGATATTCCAACTGAGTTTTAGGGATCTACTTCTTCACTACCTTCTCTACAGGTAGTGAACGGTTTTCTGTTGTGGCGTTCTCTTTCAACTCGAAACGGCTTTTGCCACTCCGGAGAATACATCACCGCCGTCATTCTGCCTCTCTCGGACGGTCAAGATCAGAGGAACTTGAGTTCTACTTATTCTGCTCACCCAAAGCGCCATTCTCTCGTGGCATCCACACGCCTCCCCTCAAACTAGATATTTCTCTCCATACCTTTAACTATGATTGCGGAATGGAGTCCACGAAAGAAGTTTCAGCCCTACTTAAAATTTGACAATTACTTAATTGGATAGATATTTCTCTTCTCAAAATGTTGCTCATAAATTAATATATTATTTACAATTTATTTTAATTATTACACAGCCACACATAAACTCGTATCAAGAAATATGATTTGAGAATAAAATTAAAAAATAAACAACCTTTTCCTGATGAATTCTCGTACAAGACTTAATTTCATGTTATCATATCATATGACATTTTCTTACTGATCTAAATTTTTATGTAAACCAAATGAATAAAAATGGGCCTATGGTCACTAAAAACAGGTCCATCTAGATCTATCTTACAACAAATTGAAAGCACAGAAAAAAGAACCAGTGAAGTTACCAGACAACATCTTCCTCTATGTTCTATCATCTCTTGAACTCAATTGAAAAGTAAGCATGCTTGTTCCTCTACATCAGACCATTACTTTTTGAGTACAATGAAAAACAAAACATTGTGATGTACCTTGCAAGCTGTCAAAAGCCCGATAAAATTTGTATCATCATTCTAACCTGCATACCATCTAAATTAAAGCAGGCATAGGCCCAATCATTGTGGAAATTGGGCCATATAAGCAAACAACCAATATATAACTAAGGAAACGGGAGGCATGTCAAGAGAGAGAGAGAGGCCAACAGCCATTCATTGGTTCTCAAGTGTGCTAAGCAGCATCTGTCATCCTCAAAGTAGTGTATTTACGGACAGACTTGATTTCATTTCCACCACATAGAAAGAATGTATATTTACAACCAACGCATTAAGAAATAGTACAGCACAACTGGTCATTGGCTCATCTTTACTAGAGAGTACAACTAGTTTTCAGACACTTTAATTTGAGAGAGAGAGAGAGAGAGGCATACCTGGTTATGAATCAGAAATTGAGCAGCTTACAATGTGCAGCATCAATATCAGTGGGGCAATAAGGGCACTTGAAAAGTTTTGTGCTGTTCTTAGACATCTTCCCAATTGACTGCTTACAGAGCACATGGCCACAAGACAGCAACATGGGTGGGTTATCATCCGTAGATTGCTCTTTGGACACTGGACAGACAAAGATGGAATGAAATTGAAATTCCCGGTCCAACTCCACAGGAACAGGCAACTGCTTCATCGACTGCCATTCTTGTTTCTTACCTGCCATCACACTCATAAACTTCAAGAGAGGTGGCAACCCCTGGGACCCAGCTACCACTGTCACACCCAATGGGCTCTCATAGGATTGCCCCAGCAGATTGC
>CM039472.1:25442439-25519827 GCA_022433065.1 Begonia loranthoides | reverse complement strand
GGAAGAGAGTGTCGGTTCTTATCAGGTATTGGCTTAAGAACCGCGAACCCATACCCAGAACCGATGACCAGAACCGAACCCGATTAAAATTGTTTTATGGAACCGAGAACCAGAACCGAACCGAGAACCGACCTCTGTTCCGGGTCCGGTTTCGGTTCTCATCGGTTCCTGCCCACCCCTAATCCTCTCATCCAACAATCGACATCCCTGAACAAAAAGACTAAGTTTGTTAAAATTTTCAAAACTACAATATAATGGCAACATATTCAATTACACAATCGACTTGCAAACGGAAGCTTTTAAAACAAAATAAACCACTGGTTTTTTCTTGAAAGTTTATGGCAATGTTTTCTCAAAATAAAGAAACTTATTTTCCTTCCCTCCATATCCAACTAAAAATACTGCTCACACTCAATCGATCTCGCTATCAATCAAAAAGCTAGTTTCAAATCTCCAAAAACAGTCAACATGAACCAATGAGCAATTAGCATCATATTCTACATGCGTTAACAAACTATTGCTAGAAGTAGTCACTCAAATAAAGTTCCAAAAAAAAGCTCTACACCACAAATCCCTTCTTTGCCAAATGTTTCAAAATTTTCCCCCTCTTTTATTTACTTCACATATACAAAAATTATTCACAATGACTAAAACCAAAATACAAATTTACACCCACCATTCAACCATTGCTAATTGACTATTGAAAAATGATTTTAAAGGGTTAGTTGCAGCGCTCTAGCCATAGCACTAGCCTTACATTTTAAGGCACCTATTTTTGTAACACCCTGACTTTTTAAATTAAATAATTATCGGGGTATTACCAAGGACGCAATCGTTAGGTTATAATTTAAGAGAATTCATTAAAAGTTTAATTGATAGAAATCAATTTAGTAAATAGAATTAAGAAATTTAAATTACACCTATAATAATTTTTAAACAATATTTAGAATAAATCGGGAGTTAGAAATTTGGGTCGGTTAATATTCGATATGAATATTTAACATTTAAAAATATTTTATTATTACTTTATTAGGGCTAAAGGGAAAAAGATTAGGTTAATTGGTTTTTTTTAAATGAGAGAGAGAGAGAGAGAACCAACGGGAGAGGGAGAGCGATGGACACGCGTCGGAGGTAAGGCGCAGTGTCCCGACGAACGGGGAGCGAACGTCTAGCAATCCAGTGGCTGACGTGATACTAGGTTGTTGACGACGCAGGTCGACTAGGGCTCCGACAAAGCGTCGGGCTCCACGGTTTTGATCCAACGCGAGGCTTGGGTTGCCGGTTTGAGTTGACTGTTGATGCTTTGTCGATCTCGGTTGTCAATGGCAAAGGCTAGTGAACGGTGAGTCTGCAGTTCCAACTGCGGTTCGGCGTGTTGGGATTCAGGTGCATTCACCTGAGAGCTCCAACCCGGGTTGTCCAACCCGGATGTGGCCGACTCGAGTACTCCGAACTGGTTTGTCTCAACTCGGGTTAGCTATTCTTGGATTCCTCAGGTAACTTGACCTTTCTCTGATTGTGTTGATCTACAAAATGGATGGATTTGTGTTTAGATTGGCTGTGGCTTTCCTTGGACTATATTAAGCGGTTTGTGTTCTGTGTGGGTGGATTGAGCAGTGAGGGGGGAACTCCCTGGAGGGAAGGACCGAGTTGTGAAGATGAAGTAATGGTAGTGTCTGCTAGTAAGGTTCCCTTCACGGATGTTTTGAACTCTGTTTATGGATTCATAGATTTTGTTAAGACTTATGCTTGAGATTTTCTGGAGATTTTGGATCGTCTATTGCATGCATGTAGCAGTTTATGCATTTCCCTAGCATATGTGATTCTCTATTGTTGCTTCTGCTTAGTTGGTTTTGGGATGTTGTTGGTTGCTTGTTAAGTCATAGTCATGTTAACACTTAAGGCTAAGTTGAGGCAATATTGATGTATTGGAATAGCTCTCTGTTTCTTGGGAAATTGAATATATGCATGCACTAAGTGCTCTATCATTGGATTGTTGGACATTGATTGGATGTGCTAGGTTATGTGGAAACAAGCCTCGGTAATTAGATTAATTTATTGGAATAAGCTATGTTCTTTTTAGGTGTTAATGAGTTCCTAGAAATTTTATGTAATTAATGGGAGGGAAAAATCATAAGTCGTAATTATTAATGATGAATGTTACTAATTTGTGAAGATATCAAAAAGACGAAGAAGGATAACAATTGGATGCTAAACACAATAAAGAATGGAGGTAAGGAATTTGGGTGTGTTTTGGGCATTTAGAGGCCCTACACCACAAGTATTGTGCGTGAGTTGTGTAGATTCCTTATTGTTAGTTTCCTGCACTTTTCTTTACTATAATTCTTATCTTTTACTGCAAATGCTTACATTAGTAGAAATGTGATGAATGAATGATAATTCGATGACGTTAAGCATGTAGAATAGAATGATGAAATAGAGGGTGACATGATACGTACGTATGATCATGAATGAAAGAATTTCTTTTGTTCTGCACAATTTATTATATTCATTTGTTGTAGTTTCCCTAGTTATTAATGATTACTCCATTATTTGTTCTATACAATTCACTATATTATTTACTGTAAATTCCTTAGGTGTTAATGCTAATCAATCAAGCATGGGCAAATTATTTAGGATAATAATTATACGAACATGTTTAGCATATTTAACAATCTCGAGCACGTTTAATTAAATAGAACTTTTTGCATGTTTAAGTACCCAAACTATTAAGTGTAGTACGTTTAATTATTTGAAACAAAGCATGCTTAATCAACTATAATGTAAATTCTCATTGAACTCCTTTAAGCATTCCGAGCATGTTTAAATCTATGACTAATCCAAGTATGTCTAATTAACTAATTAACCAATCTGTGCATGTTTAATTATTTAGAACAAAAGCATGTTGTTAATCATGTTTCTATTAGTTAATTCTCGAACATGTTTCCGTTTAATTATCGATTATATGCCTGAGCTTTCATATCATTGTTAAGCATGTTCATTTTGCTTAGATAATTCGCATGTTAATAATCGTCCATTTTGCCATATCTCTATTGTTATGTTCGGTAAAATCAAGCATGTCGTATGTCGCTTTCAATTCACTTCTATGTTGCTTTCAATTATAATATTCTTGTCTTCGTTGATTTCCATTATTACTATTCTTGCTATTTATTGTTTAATTATTGTTCTTTCTATATTGTGTTAACATGCATCATGATAATAGAAACAAGTAGGGAGTGCCATTATGGGGTGGTATTCACATGCATGAGTGAGGAAAATGAAATGAACGAATGCAATGAACGATGATGAATGATGCAATGGGGGGTTGAAGTGCGGATGGATAGTTCGGATCTAGCCCACATAGGGTTAGAAGTCGATCAGACTATTCCATTCCACACATGTTTCTTCAACTTCCAACTCGATGTACAAGTAATGAATGAATGAATGAAACGTAATGAAAAGATTGGTTTGGGGCAGACCCATTCCAAGTGAACTATAGAGAGGCATGTCATATGCATTTTCCCTTTTCTTACTAAGCCTTTGGGCTTACAATTTACTTGTAGTGTAGGTATACGTGTATGACAACAATGAACAAAATACAAAGCAGTCGACGAAATATTAACACATGCAGAGCATGTAGCTGGTCAGGCTAAAAATGAGTAAAGTGTTTGTAAACGTAATGATTTACTTAGCATTTCTTAAATAGTTTGTTTTCGCTTCCTCTATATTTTAATAAATGATTTTCATAACAAATGAAATGAATGGATTTTGACGCTCGGTTTTAGCACTTTGATTATGAAGGATTTTAATTGTCTCACAGAAGTTTTGAATTTTGCGTATTTTAAAAAGGTTACGAAAAACTAGGTCGTCACACATTTTGCCAGAGGCTGAAACACTGAAGTGTTGGTATAACGACTTAGTTTTTTGTAAATCCTTTAAAACACGTGAAAATTTGAACTTTTGTAAAACTCTTTTAAAACAAGTATCAGAGTGCAATGCTAAATCGGACCGCTACTAACCTTTCATTAAAACTGTTATAAAAATTCAACTAATAGAATGCAGAAGCATTATAAAAACATTTGTTTAAGCATTGCGAAAGAGTAAATAATTTACTGAAATAAACTAAACGATTAAATACTGCGTTATGAGAATTTAAATCCAACCGTTTAAATACAATTTAATGAAACTTAATTTAATTACAATTGTTTCTCTTTTACCATCTTTATGTTTGGCCAGCCCTAATCTCGCCCGTGCAAATCCTTCATCCCTGCTTTATTATCTGTTCGTTATCTGTTTGTCGTTTTTACCTACACCACAAGTAATTGTAAGCCCAAAGGCTTAGTAAGAAAAATGGTTTTAATACAATTATGAAATGTCTCTCTTTAGTCCTTGTTGGAATGGGGGCCACCCAAACCAATTTTTTCATTACGTCATTCGTTTGTTCATTACTTTACATTCATTCATTACTCGTACATCAAGCGAAAGATTGGAGGGTTCATAAGGGATGGAATAGTTTATCATATCTAACATTTTACTTGCGATTAGGTCCCCGTTCCCAACACGGTAGGGGGCTTCGCCTAACCGCAGGCTAGATATGCTATCCATCTGCCCTCAACTCCCCGTTTCTTTCATTTTCTTAACATTTTACTTCACATAATGCATGTGTGAGTACCACCAGATGGCACTCCCTATTAATTTCTATTAATGTGATGCATGCTCATACATTCTCATCCTAACATGATGCATGATGCGTAACTTTAACAGTAATTGAAGTGTGCATATAAAAGGAAGTAACTGTAATTGAAATTGCGTATATAAGTAAAGTAAAGCATATAATAGAAGGAAATAACAGCGTACCACAAAAAACAAGCACAATATCGAATTCAAACAGCGAAAGAACAATAACCTAAACATACTTAGGAAATAAACTATCATGCTAGTTAGATGTCCTAATTAACTAACATGCTCAATGATTAATTACATTTATTATTCTAATTAGATATCTTAGTTACTTTCCTAATCCATTTTCATGCTTCTGACAGTTATTATTTCAGGTGTTGATTGAACATGTTTAAGTCTACTTAATTACTTTAATTAATTTACATGCTCTAGTTAATTGTCATACATCAAGACAAAATCATGCAACTTAAACACACTCAACTAGATAGTTTACATGCTCAAGAAAGGGTGATGATCAAACATGCTTTTATCGAAATTCGTTAAACATGCTTAGGTAATTAGAAATAGAGACATGCATAGACAATGAAGAACGGAAACATGCTTGTAAATTAGAAATTCTTATTCTAATTGATTAAGCATGCTTTTATGCTAGTTAGACATCCTGTAACGCTTGCATGCATAGCTAATTAATTAACATGCTCTTCATTATTTTAATGGACTTGCTATTTTAATTAGTTAATTAAACTATTACTATTTACATGCTTTTATTCTAAAATGCCAATACATTATTATTCTCACTAGTCGTCCTAATCGATTTTCATGCATCAAGTATTAGCCCACATGATTTGACTATATGCTTAGATTAATTACTCAACAACTAATTATACAACTAGTTAATTAATAAAGCATGCTTGGGTTCGTTATTTAACCACTAATTAAATAGTTAGATTAGTTGGTTAACATACGTGTACAATAAATAGCGAGTAAGGAAATAAGTTATAACACCCCGACTTTTTATCGGAATTTAATAAGTATAATTTGAGGATTTTAGATTAATTGGATAATTATTGGGGTATTACCAAGGACATATTCACTAGATTATTATTTCAAAATTTACCGAATGATAATTAAGGATTGATTGTAAAAGAGTAATTAATTGGAAAAATTAAATTGGGGGAAAAACCAAATCAAGAAATATACTTAGAAGAAAAAGATGATTTAAAGAATTAAAAGGGAATGTAATTAAATGGAAGAGGGATAAACCGGTTTGGTTCGGCTGGAGATTTAGTGGCCCGGTTCGGTTTAGAAGCAATTAGTTAAGAGGAATGAAAATTAGGTTAGTGAGATTAATTAGTGTTAAGTCTTCTGGAGAGAGAGGGATGAGAGCTGAGAAGTGAAAGAGAGAGGGACGAGAGGTGAGAAGAGAAAGAGAGAGAGAGAGAGCCGCGGGAGAGAAACGGCGATCAAAGAGGGAGATTGGGATCGACAATGGAAAGGGCGAGCGACGAAGATAAATACGGCATGGGTGAGCTTCGATGTGCACGTCGTCTAGGCATGCGGTTACGGGTGGTGAGTAATAGCGACGTCGTTCGCGGGAGGTTATGGCTCTGGAGGTACGGCTTCACAGGTTCATTTCAGTGCGGGCTTCGGGTTTCTGGTGCTCGGGGATGGCTGACTGGCGATGGCTCGGTGATTGGCAGACATGGGTTGGCGTCGGGTCATCGGCTGGAGGCGATTCCAGCCTTGGGTCAATCGATGGCAGGTGGTTCAGGTCGAGCTCCGGCCTGAGTGCTCCGACCCAGGCACTCCAACCCGGTTTGTCAGCTCGGGTTGGTTGTTCTCAGATTTCCACAGGTAACCTCACATTTCTCTGATTTTATGTTGGTCCGCAAACTGGATGGATTGATGTTCAGATTGGCTGTGATTTTCCTTTAACTACAATAAGCCATTTGTGTTCTGTGTGGGTGAGCTGGAAGGAATGCTGGCAGTGCATGGTTTGGTTAGGTGCTGCTGGTGATGACCGCGTGTTCATGGTTGTTACAGCTGCGATCACAAGTGTTCTTTAGGGTAAGGATTTCCTCTATGATGTTGGATTTCTTGTGATGATTATTGCTCGGTTATTTTGATTGTTTTGTGGGGTCTTGTTCTCTGGATTATTCCCAAGCACCAAGTGATAAACAACAACAATTATTCTGTGAATATTTACTTATCAAAAGGAAGTACGATATCGCTTATCAGCATGTAGGACCATAACATTATCTCATACCAAAGGCCCTAGAACAAGTCCGACAAGTCAAAATATCAGCATTCGACACATATGATATTAATCCTCTAATTCATATCAACCCAAGCTTATATGTTGATTGCCTTATTTCACTTGCCCAAAGACAGAACAAATGGGCTAGCAAAGGAGTTCTTATTAGTGCAATCAGATGAATTATCGAGAGAAGATTGACATATGAAACTGGTGTTAAATATAATGAATATATATTAACTTGTCAAAAGTTCTTATGGAGACAAAAAATATACAATGACTGGAGTATAGTTTCTCAGTATATCATTAGAAAAGAGTTATACATAAATCTTATAAGACTAAAGCAGAAGCTCAGAAGGCTTTATTTGAATCTTATACAGCCATTGCTCAAAAAAGTCCACTAGAATCAGCAGAACCAAACTTATTAGCAAAAAGAATTAATATTATCAGATGAATTCCTACTATCAAAGAAAAAGAAAAATTTTAAGAATCAACATCAGAAAAATTCCAGAAATATTGGGACACTATTGTAGACTACAAAGGTATACACACTACAATGAATTTCTACCCAAAGATTCGTGGACCAGGACCTAAAGTCATTTTCCTATCCGGAGCAGATCCTATGACCATTTATGAATATTTTCAACATGGATTAATAGACTATCTATTTCACAACAAAGAAGGATTTTTTCGAATTCCCTATCAAGATCAAACAAGTGATTCGAAACTATTTTGAAAGAGTTGCCAAAGGACGAGAAATTTTCTTATGTATTCATTCTTCCCATCCAATGTTCAGCGAATCAAACAATGAAGTAATCATACCATCCTTAGCCATTATTACAATAGGAATTTCCAATCAAGGATATCCAACAAGAGATACTTTTGAAAATTTAAGTATGTCACCAGATATGGAAGCAAAATTATTAGCTAGAATCTTTTATCAAAGTCAAATAATTACTTCTGATGGCACGACCAAAATTAATTATGTGAGTACCACTCTCCTTATATATTCTCATAGAGTTAATACTATTTCATCAGAAGAATTAGGAGCCCTTGTGGTATTTGAACAAATGTTTTATTGCCTTGGAGGACCTCTACAATTATTATCAGAACCTATTCAACAACAATTATGTAGTCTCATCAACGGAAACGATCTACATGACTGTATGCATTGTTCTGAGACTCAAAGAAACATAGTAGCAGAGACAGTAATAATTAAAGAGCTAAAGAATTCTAATCAACAAAAAACAAAGGAAACAAGACAAAGACCACTGAGTCTATCAGGAAGGAAAGAATACCCATCATTGTAATGTAATTATTGTACTTTGATTCCCACTGTCGGGAATCACTTTTTCTTTTCTTTTCTTTATGTAAATTAGTGTGTGTCAGAGAATATATTCCCTTAGCTTTTTCTTTATGTCATGTTTGTAACGAATATATTCCTTGTCAGGGAATATATTCTTTTCTTTTGCTTTTTGTAGAGACATGTAACTACTGTCGGGGAATCTTATCCCCTAGGGTCTGTAAGGAGCTTGACCCCCTCCTATAAATAAGGCTATTCTCCTTTGATAATACTCAGAGTTGAAGCAACAAAGTAGTTGGTGTAAGTCTTGTCTGCGTTCCTCTCCAACCATGCTTGCATGGTTGTTAAGATCATTGAGGTAATACTCTGGACGGATCGAAACTTCTATCATTTTATCAATTATTACAAAGCCTATCAGGTACTATTTATTTATGTCAGATAATTTAGCATCTTCTTCTTCCCTAACTAATACTAATATGTTTGAATCATTTGAAGAACAAGAACACTTAGAATATATGTTTCATGGTATAATTAATAACAAACAGATTAGAAAAACAAAATTATCCCTAACAGAAAAACATAATTTCGATATATCCTTCTTAGACCACATAAAACAAAAATTATCACGAAAAAAATATAATTAAATATGGAATTATGATAGGAGAAGAAGCTATACCTATTGAACAAACTTATGGAAATATCACTATATCAATTATTAATAAACATCAAATTTTTGAAAGAATACATAAAATGGAACAAGAAGAACGTCAAAAAATCTCCTACATACATTGTAGCACTATTCAAATTCTATTTAAAAGTACATTTATGGAAGGAATTAATACTCCTATTGAATTAGAAATCCGAGATAACCGCTTACTTAATAATAACGAAAGTATTATTGCAAAAGAATTAGGTAATCTATTTCAGGGAAAAATAAATTTTAATATAAATATTCAATTAAAATTAAGTTTAAAAGATAAAGATTTAAATAGATCAATAACTATACGATATGAATTAAAAAGACGTAATTTCATGAAATCTAAGAATCATCTATTTATTATTACATATAAAATCAATTATACTTTAACAAATAGTCATCACAGTTTCATCTTTAAAACAGATGAAAAAAAATCTCTATAGATAAATTATTTAAACCATTATTAAAATTAGAAACACCAACAAAATTATTTCTTCAAAATCCTAAACAAAAATTCATTAGAAATAATCGATATAATCATAAACGAAGTTTATCTTATTATGAACCTACTAATTTCATACCCTATGAATTTTCAAGACAATCTTTAGTATATGAATTTCCAGAACCATCACAAATAAATGAATCAACTCCTTTAATACAAAGATTATCTGAAGAAGAAAAACTTGAAGAAAAAGAAGAACTTACAATACAATCATTAAAAACAGTAATTCGTTCATTAAGTACAAGAATTAATTAAAATAAAACATTGGTATATTTATACATATAATTTAAAATATATTAGAAATCTTAGAGTAATAAATGTTAAAATTATCAATAACACATATTTAATGCAATAAGAATGTCGCAAATTATATGCGACAGTATTATAAAAAAAATTAGAATATATAAATTTCCTTGATAGACAGAAGCACAATATTAATTTCATTTAAAAGATTTTCCTGACGAACGTAATAATAGATGACTAGAAGATGTTGATTCAACACCTGAATCTCAAGAATATACTAGACAAGAACATTTAGCCTTTGAACAATTTTTATATAGACTAAAACAAATATTACAATTACAATTACAAGAATGTCCCGACTCCTTAGCATCAATTAGATTTAATCATTTAATTCCTCTTAATGATCCACGTAATAATATAGACATCATTAATTAAAAATATAAAATATTCCTACCGAAAGTTTGGTATCAGAGTTATATAAGAGTTCTGAATATCATTATAAACATCGTACATTTTTGCATAGAGACATTTGGTATCAGAGCTTCTATTGATTTTTCTCCCACACCGGCCTATTCTTCTCTTCCCCCTTAAACCTTCTTTTAGGTATTCTTTTCTCTTATTTATATTATTTCCTTCATTCTTCAAAATCTGCCTGTGGGCACTTATTCCTTTCCCCCTATATTTTTCATCTTCTCCTTTTCATTTCATTCTTTTCCTTTTAAATCCCATCACGACCCCTTTCTTCTACTCTTTTCCATCTAGTTTTCTTCTTTTCTTTATTCTAGCTCTTATTAATTCTTCACTTAAAGCCTTTCACACAATCTGCCAGACACTTTTTTTTTTCCATATTTTAATTCTTCCTCTTTTAACTTAACTTACTTAATTTTTATATATATATTAATCAACCATCTTCCAACTTCCAACTTCTGACCGATTTCAAACATTGATTGACAGCCATTATCAATCCAATTTAATTCTCCAATCCATTCCTTAAATTATTTAATCGCTCGGTAATATCCAATTTCATCGATTTGACTAATTGACCAAAATTTCACACGTGGTCGCTAAGCGACAAATCAAGTCAACTTTTCAACATTTTGACCAAATTTTAACAAAAAAAATTTACACATGGAATTTATCATCTTAAAAATTCTCGGGTTTTACAAAGTCAAATGGTCTTTGATCATCAATTATACAATGCTGACTTGTAATTGTTGCAAGTAGACACTAAAGTTGAATGAGTTCTATAATGGCAACAACGATTGTGGATCACGACCATAAACAACTTTTAAAGGTCTTGTTTTAGAAGAAACATGATCAGTAGTGCTATACCAAACTTTTGCCCAAGGAAGCCAGTGACATCTACCTGTATTTCTTGATGAAAAGCACCTCAAACAAGCGTCTAAACATTGGTTGACATCTTCAGTTTGGCCATCAATCCAAGGATAATAAGCAATGCTCCTATGTAAACCTATGTGATTAACTCTAGTAATTGAAACAACTCATTCTAAAAATCACTTAAATACCTTGTCACAATCCAACACAATTGATCGGGGTATGCCACGAAGTCTCACTATTTCTTATACAAATATTGTTGCTACATAAATTGTAATAGCATACTAAGATGGTCTGTTACTATCAATATAACAATACTTCAGATTTTGATAAACATTCCACAAAATCCATAGTTATATCTTCCCCAATTTGATTTGGAATTAAATGTAATTGTAAAAGACTGACAGACAAAAGGGCTAAAGATTTGTGTTATTGGCACGTAGAACACACTTCAATAAACTTTTGTAAGTCTTTCTTCATGCCTATCAAATACACTAGGCTGAAAAATCTTGGAAGTTCGAACACTAATATTCTAGCAACAATTTAGAAATTGAAGGAGAATATCAAGGTCATACCAATCTATATTTACATAATAATCTACCATATCATATTGAGTAACGAAACCTTGAATCTGGATCTTCTAACAATGCTTTCTTGATTTTACGACAATTGAAAAACAACATTAATTTGTTTGTCAACTTCCAGGTTGTCTAAAACACGGAAGAAAGTCAAAAGAAGCATACTTGATTCCATTATTGACTCAAGATACAACATCTGCTACTTTATTTTAGGCTCTTCCCAACAAATAATGTTGTCACTTTTGTATTGTCAATACCACCACCATCAACTGACTGAAATCGCGCTTTTGTCGACAATGTTAGACAAAACTATGCCAAAGGGTGCTGATTTTGCATTAGACTTGCTCTAGACCACTATCAGAAGATTTAGTGCCAATAAAAAAACAATTGTCAAAAGTTAGGAAGGGTGAAAACATGAACACTGGGCATAGGATGTTTAATTTCTGAAATGCTTCTTCATTATAGCAAAACGAATCTTTTTTTAAGTTATGAAATGTCAAGGCTAGTTAATGTATCTTGCCACAAATCATTGGCATACCTCATCAAACCAAAAAGATTATATAGTTCTTTTAAATTCTAGGGACTCAGGCCACTTTACCATGACATCAATTTTACTTAGGTCAGCTGCTACCTTTAATACTGATACTAAGGGTCCTAAATATTCAATTTGCAATCTATTAAATTTGCACTATTTCCATTGGCAATTAGTTTTTTGGCAGCAAGAACATACAATACCACCTTCAAATATTTCAGGAGTATTCAAATCAACAATGAAAATCAAAATGTCATATCAATATGAAGGAATACTCTAAAACTCTCTTAGCCAATAAAGTCTCTGTTGTTAAACGTAGACTCATAGTTGTTTAATATCAACCTCACCTCCTCAAGTACATCTATCTTTACTATCTCAATGGTTAGACAAGAAACATAACATCACCGGGGGCATGACACTACCAGCCCGGGATAAACTGATTCTCAATATGTTCGAGCTTATAGGAAAGGGCATCATGTGTAGGATCGTTAAGAAACACGAAAAGATGACTCAGTTGATGGATCTTTTGTGTCTGCAGATCAAAAATCAGATTGTCAAACTACAACTTGTCGATCAAAATTGGAGTTCTGTTTTTGCAGGCGCTGCCCAGTTTAAGGTGAGCAACGGTAATGAACAGTACTCTGTCAATTTGGATAGGCGTACTTATAACTGTTATAGGTGGGAGTTGACTAGCATCATGTGTGTGCATGCAATCCCGTGTATGCATTTTATTAAGAGATCTCTCTAGGAATTTATGCATGAGTGCTACCACCGAGAAACATACTTGAAGATGTACTCCCACTTTGTCCACCCTGTCAGTGGACAAATCATGTGGTCTATGACAAACCTTGATCTAATTATGTTACTGCCATTTAAGAGACGTCTCAAAAGACTCCGAAAACAAACAATAAGGGACGTCAACGAGCCCCATAGCCGAATAGTTTTGACAAGGAGACATCTCAACATGATATGTGTCTGGCCTACGTTCGTACTCCAAGTTTCCCACTTGGAGATCTTTAATTGCCAGACCTCCCAAGTTGGCGATGATTGAGTTCACGGGTGTCAACCAAACCTTTTACAAACTATTCTCAGGGCGTCACCCTCTGGATTAATCTTTATGAGCATCAATCTAGCATTTGACTATTACAGGGCGTCACTCTTGATGTTCACAGATTACAAATAGATAAATAAAAAATTATAACTTAGAACTTAACTCTCTAATATGAAATCTCAAGTTGAGGATTGAGAGAGTTAAGCATATGCACTCATGTTAGTAGTGAGAATACAAGTATAAAATTCAACAGTGTTTCGGTAGGATTTTCACTTCTTGAATTAAGCTTCAGAGTGCATTTTATAAATAGACTTTGCATTAGCGGTCAACAATTTCCTTTTGGGTTTACATGGTCGACTACATCCATCCATTAGGATGTTACCGTTATAATTTTGGTCTTCCATTTTTGGCGCAGATCTATCAAATCGATCGACCACTTTCTTGTCGATCGATTGCTTCTTCATATCTCCAAAGCTTTTGCTCGATCAATAATACGGCTACTCCACCGCCTGCTCGACTGCATCTTCGACCGCATAAATGATAGGCAATCTATAATATTTTGCGGTCAACCATTTCTCCTTTGCTCGACCACACAACTGGGAAGCAATCTATTTTGACTTGCGGTTGATCAACTAGTCAACAAGTTCCTTCGTGCAGAGTATTTTTGATCGACCTCTTTGCCTGATTATTCGACCTCTTCTTTAGATTTTGCAATTCTTGATTTCTCTAAGTTCCAATATTTATATTATAAGCTACATGGACTTAGATAAATATGTTAAAACACATTAATACCGTATTAAGGGTAATTCCAATTAATATCAATGTAACTATAATGATTAAGCAATTAAACATAATTAATTAATAAACAACTTATAATTACAATTAATACATTAATCATCAAAACAAATAAGCCTAATGACCCTTAGGCTAACACTATCTACTGCACCTTGGCAAGCACAACAGGAGGAAAAGGTTGGTAAGAGCGCTGCAAATTTGAGACACATTATTACATCACATACAAATAAACTAAATAATGCATTTTACATATAAACTAAAAAACTTACAGGTAGTTTGTGCGTTCAATTGCCAAAGAGGTTGATGAAGAGGTTGCTGGAGAGACTTCTAGAGAGAATGTTGGAGGGAATGCTGGAGGGAATGCTAGAGGGGCTACTCGAGAGGCTGCTAAAGAGGATGCTAGTGGGACTGCTCGCGACCCCATTCTTTTCAATTCGACCAACAACTCATGATGGCACTCCTCTACTCGATCTTCCATTCTTTGAATTTAGTGCAACCCCATTTTATGGCACTCTCTATCCTTTTAACTTGGTCATGAATCCTTTGAACTCGGCCCAACATCACTTAATGCCGCTTGCTCCTCCATTCCTTGCATCCAGCTAACAATCTCCTCAGGCATCTATGTAAAGTGAGATGATTGAGTAGGGGGCAGAGATATCAGTTGCAAAGTATCATCCTCCATGTGTTGCAGAGGCTATGATGGAGGGTGTACAACTGAAGGGGCTAGAGGCCGTACGGCTGAGGGGACTGAAGGCTGGGAAACTTTTGTTCAAGCCTTCGAGGCAGACTTGGATGGAGTCTTGCATACTCATTCCCCTCCGACTTTAGTGATCCCCATGGAGTCCACTTTAAATTTATTGTAGACGTCGTTGACCTTCTCTTGGATTCTCATCTCCCCATTCGAGACTGGTACCTCGTTATGCTCAACAATCTTTGGAATAAGCCAATTAAATGGCAGACTCTTGGTCGGATTGTTGAGGAAGTCGTACATGTGACTCAAAATCACATAGCCGATGTTCACTTTCTTTCGGTTGAACACCTTCTCCAACATATAGAGATCCATGTAGCTAACATGGTCTTGATGCCCATCCTGAGGTAGAATAGTGTGCGTCATGATGGTGTGGATCACTCGGGCTTTGGCGTTCAAGTCATTGGACTTTGGCTTCTTGAATACTATAATCTTGGGATCACGGTGCAACTGTTTAAGCACTATCAGACTTTCTTTTTGTCTGATGAAATCTGGCTCTCGAGACATGTGGTAATATTTTTCCCTTGGTTCCTCCATGAAACATCCAAGAAACAGGTTAATATCATTGGTTATCAGCCTCAACTCCCATCTAAAAATGTAAGTCTAGACCTGTAATGGTTGGGTGGACAGTTTTAAATTGACATAAAATAGTTTCACAACCATTCACAAAAACTTCCACCCAAACTATACAATCTGACTAAACCAGCCCCCTCAACCAATTCTTTAATTCTTAAATTAGCCAACAAATCAAAGTCTACTCTTCTAGATATAATAATCAAATGATGTTTAACATCGTCTTCATACCTATCTTTTGTTGTCGGAGCCCTGAAGAGTGGGGAGTGGAATCTATCTGTAATAGGTTTGAAATGAACCAATTGAGTTCCTGGTTGTCATTGAGGTTGAAATTGGGGTTGTGCTTCAACTTTGGCTTGTGCTTTTCCTTTAACCTAGGATTGTGCTTCAACTGTGGCTTATACATTGTGTTGAACCTGAGCGCTAATTAACTCAGTTGTGTTTTGTCTGCCATCACACGCCGAGTCTGTTTCTAGATGAGGTTGAGACTGCGTGTAACGACCCAGATTTTTCTTACTTTAAATATGCGTGAAATTTAAAGCTTTTATAAAATAACTGAATTCCTATTAAAACCCTTCAATTGAAATTAAAGTTCTTTTCTTAAAAACTCGATTGTTAAAACATCTTACTTAAAAACTCGTTATTTAATCTTTATTAACAGTGGAAGACTCTCTTTATATCTATTTTTCTCATTTTACAGCGAAAACATAAATCATTCGTTTTAAAAGACAATAAATGAACTGGTATTTTACATTTACAAAACCCTTATCTCTTTTACTTTCCTTATCCTTACCAGCCACAAGTCTCGTCCGTGCAAATCCTTCATCAACTGCTCATTCACATGTTCTCTTTCAAGTACCTACACCATTAGCATACTATGAGCCTGAGGCCTCATAAGAAATGAGATATGCACTATAATGTATGCCTCTAACTCATTATGTTGGAATGAGTCCGCCCCAACCGTTTTTTTCTTTTCGTTTCATTTTTCATTCATTACTCCTATGTTAAGCGAGAGATCGGAGGAATCCGTGGTGGAGGGAGTAGTCTGTTCTCGGCTTTTAACCACCTAGGGTAGCTAGTTCCAAACCCGACGAGGGAGGGGCTTAGTCTAGACTACCTGGTTAAATCAGAACTATCCGTCTATCCCCCAACTCCCCTTTTCCTTTTCTTTCTTTCATTTCATTTACTCATACATCGAGTGGGAGATTGGAGAAATCTGTGGTGGAGGGAGTAGTCTGTTCTTGGCTTCTAACCACCTAGGGTAGCTAGTCCCGAATCTGGCAAAGGAGGGGCTTAGTCTAGACTACCTGGTTAGATCCGAACTACCCGTCCATCCCCCAACTCACCCTAGAGATGACACTTCCTACTTGTTTCTATTATCATGATGCATGTCAATGAAAAACATTACCACAACAATGTAAAAGCATGAAACATGAAGCAGTAATCATAATAATATAAAAGCATGAAACATGAAAATCTAATAACATATTATACATGGCGATATACTCTAAAACATGCTTGGCAATATAAAGGAAACAATAATAGTATAGGCATGCTTGGTAATTTAAAGAAAGCAATAACAACATAGACATGCTTGACAGTTTAAAGGAAACAATAACAATATGCTAACATCCTAAACATGCTTAGAGATTAAATTAATAATGTGTGAATAATATAGGCATAACAAATAAGGCAACATAGTAGAAACGTAAACAAACAATCAAAGGAAAGACACTGCTTATGGTGTAGGGTCTCAACAGGCCAACGACTCTACTCATTTCTTACCTCGAAGCTCTAACGCGCATTAGTACTTAATCGTTATCCTTCTTCTCTCCTTTTCAATAACTTCATAATTAAAAATATTTACTTATTAATAATCACAACTCATTAATTTCATTCTTTTCCTATCCTTAATTACATAGTAATTCTAAGAACCCCTTTGACATCCCAAAATGGAACATAACACTTAACAATTCTAACATTCTCAATTTAACAACTTCATTATTATGTATACCCTTAATCTTTATTCATCACTTGATAGCGTTTCATAATCCAAACTCAATATCTCTTTTCTAACCAATTAACAAACCGTGCACGTAAAGATGCAATACAACATTTATCCAACAACACATAAATCTCCCTTTCACAGAACACATTCCCCTTTATTTTAAAATCTTCTCTTAACTAATCACTTATCATAACAGAATATAAACACTCGAAGTAGTAATTCATTCCCACCAACAACTTCACAGTTCCACTCTATAACTGCAGGCAATAATTAATCAACAACCAACAGAGTGCAACACAGCAAAACTAATTCCAACATATTCATGCTTCATTATTGAACAATAAGAACAGTAGTTAAAACCACCCAAAACAAATAACCAGAAGCAAATCCAAGAAATCAACAAGGCAGCAGATAGCATTAACCATATGCTTCAATATTCCAAAAAATCCTACAACAACTATCATAACCAGAACCCATGAATCCAAACATCTAAGGCAGTAGAGAAGGAAATCCAACTTACCAACCAGGCAGCCAAAAGGGAGCAACACCTGATTCCACAATGCCAGAGAGCACATGGTTTAGCCCTTCAAAGCCTTGAAAACCATCCAGCCAAATTATAGAATATTCATTCCCAATATTATCCATAAAGTAATTTGCAAAAATCACTCACCAGGAGGACCCGAGAGGAGCAGCAACTTCACCTCTTTCATTTTCTTCCTCTTTATTTCGTCTGCTGCCTCTGACTTCCTCCCACTCTTCCTTCTCTTCCCTTTCTTACTCTCACAGCTTAGCCTTCCAGAGAGCATTTCACTTTTTGCTCTGTCTCCATTTCTCTCTCAACCCAGCTCACCCAAGAGCTCTCTTCTCCCCAACCTTCCCTTCTCTCCTCTACATTTCTACCTTATTAGAGAGGCACCCCTTATCCTGCCTCTTGCATAGACACCCATGGCTGTCCCTAAGCCATATCTTGACTCAGCACCATTCCTCACTGTAAAGACCCAGTTTTTCATAAACCTTTTAAAAGTTGCTAAAATTTAAAACTTTTATCAAACTGCTAAAACCTTAAATTAAAACCTTTTTAATATGATATCAGAGTGCAAAATCAGACCGTTAAAACCCTTTTCGTTAAAACATAGCGGAAGCAACTGTAAAGTCTTTCATGAAAACATAATGGATTTATTAAAACATAGCGGAAGCATAAATCATTTGAGATATGAAAACTAAACAATTAAATATTACATTTGCGAATGAGGACTAAACCATTAAATACAATTTAATTACAACCGTTCTCTCTTTTACTCTCTTCAGCCTGGCCAGCCATGAGTCTTGCGCATGCAAATCCTTCATCTTTGCTTTTGATCTATTAGTCGTCTCCTCGTATAAGTACCTACACCTACATCACAAGTAAACTGTAAGCTCAAGGGCTTAGTAAGAAAAAAAGGTTTATGTAGTATGAAATGTCTCTCTTTAGCCCTTTTTGGAATGGGGCCACCCAAACCAATCTTTTCCTTAAGTCGGTGGTTCTTTAGTTCTTTACTCGTGCATTGAGCTGGAGATTAGAGGATTTTTCTTTGAGATGGTGTAGTTGGTCGGATTCTAACCTCCTTTGTGTAAACTAGTCCCTTTCCCGACAAGGTAAGGGTTTGGTCTAGCTGCCAAGCTAGGTCTAGACTACCCATCTACCCCCCAACTCCCTTTTTCCTCTTGGGCGTATCCCGCCCTCAAGGCTTTATTTCCAGTGATAGGTGTATCCCACCCATCCTAAACATTTTTCTTCTTCATTTTCTTAAAATTTTTCCTCACTTAATGCATGCGTGAGTACCACCACCAAAGTGGCACTCCCTATTGGTTTCTATTAGCATGATGCATGATGACACATTCTCTGACTAGCATGATGCATGATGCAATATAACGTAACATTAATAATAATTGAAGTGCGTGTATAAAAGAAAGTAATTGAATAACAGAAATTGAAAGTGCATGTCGAAGAAAAATTATGATATTGAATTAAAAACGACGAAACACAGAAAGGAATCAAACAACAAACATTAGGGAAATTAAATAGCGAATCATGAAAGGGATATAGAAATTAAACACATATATCTGAATAATATACAATGAATTATAGCATGCTTGAACTTATGGGACACAACAATAAATGAAACAGAAGTCGTAACATACTATGAATTAATATGCTGGTTATCTTAGTTCATTTATATGCTCAGGAAAAACTACATTTGTTATTTTAGTTAGATATCCAAATTAATTAACATGCTCAAATAGAATTACCATTATTATTCTAGTTAATTATCCTAATTAATTTACATGCTCAAGAAGGATTACGGTTATTATTCTAGTTAGTTATCCTAGTTACTTAACATACTCAGGAAAGATCACCATTATTATCCTAGTTAGTTAATTACTCTAATTTATTGACATGTATCAAGAATAATCAAGTAAAGTAATCACGCTCAACTAATTAATTAACATGCTCAGTTGGTTAATTAACGTATTCAAGGATTAGTTATTAATTAAACAACTAGTTAAACATGCTCGAATTAGTTATTTAACGACTAGTAAATTAATCAGTTAATTAAATATGCTCAAGTCTAATTAGTTACTTAAACATGCTTGGGTCTGATTGATTACTCTAGTTAAGTTGTTTAACATGCTTAAGTAGTAATTAACATGTTTATATCACCCTAATCAATTACATGCTCAATAAAAGTATAATTATTGTCATAGCTGAGTAAACATGCTTTCATAAACATACAAAATGGAGTATAACGGCGAATACATGATATGACAGCGAATAAGACGTGCACACGTGCTTCATGATTTGACAACGAATTAAAACAATTATATGTGTTCCATAATTTGATAGTGAACTACGAAATACATGACAACGAAATAAACGAACATTCATGCTTTATAATTTGACAGCGAATACAATCATAGCAGCGAAATTAAGCGAATATACATGCTCTATATATTGACAACAGATATGACATATAGTAGCAAATTAAAAACATGCGACATGCTTAGCCATTTGACAGTAATTAACGAAATAAGATGGTGAATTAACAACATTCACACATGCTCTATAATTTGACAGTAAATATGAAATACGACAATAGAATAGAACGCGTATACATGTTTCGTAATTTGACAACGAATACTAAACGTGGTAGTAAAATAAACATGAACATACAAGATGTATAGTTTGATAGTAAACTACTAAATACGACAACGAATACAATGATTATACATGCTTTCAAATATAATGTAAACTAAGACAATCTAATACTATAATTTCAACCAACTTATCAATGATTTGCTGCATATAGGAAAATGAACAAGACAACAACTATGTAGATTAACAACCAAGCGATTAACAAATAAGTTACAATCAAACAACAGTTCAATATAGATTGCAACAATTACTATAATCAGGATCAAGGGAATAACCGAATAGCATTCTAAAAAGAAGAAGTGTGAGTCTCTAATAATCAACTAATAGCAATCAAGAGGGAATCAATTAACTATACTTGGGCTAGCATTTTCTCATCTTTTTTAGGTATAAACTAATACCAACCCCTTCACAATCCTATGTATTAAATGCACAAGAATCAACCAAACCAAGCATTATCAATAGAGCCACGATCAAAGAATTCAAACAAGGAAAATCCATGGAATTTAAACAAGGAAAAAAAATGACTCTATTTGTGGTGTAGGGCCTCCAAATTGCCAAGACACACAAATTTTCCTTACCTAAATGAATAACTACACTCTCGGATAGTTACTCCACCACACCCAGCTTCACTCCTCAGCTCACAGCACTTCACGAACATAGCTCCAGCTCTCAACAGTGCAGTTCACTCCTTCCTTGCGTATCACTTAAGAGGATCACTCAACTCACAGAGGAAGATTACTCAACTCAAAGAGGAAAGGTCTCTCTCAAACTCAGAGGGAAGCTCTCACAGGGGACTCTCATGCAGAGGAGAAGAATGGACTGGAAGACAATTAAGAAGGGAAGTCTTGCCTGGGGAAGGAGACAACCCGTACACCCTAGGGGTAGAGAGGAACGCTGGCAGGGCAGGGGAGGGCGACTCCGCGTGGTTTGGGAGGGGATTCGCTGTCGGGGGGTGGGAAGAGAAATGATGGCTGAAAGGGACGAGTCTAATATTTTAAGCTCAAAATTTTTGCAGATCTGGGCTGTTTCGGACGAGTGCAGACGTGATAGTCTCGTCCGTATGTGCAAAATTCCTAAGACAAATTTGTGCTTTCGGACGAGAAATGGCATCCCCACCCATTCTGTATCGTTCAAAGCCAACATTTGGATGCAAAAATGGCGTCCGCATAATGCATTCGCGTGAGTTCGAACTTGTCTAGAAATTGGGCAGATTCAAATCGGACGTGTCTGCTTGCATCCCCATTCGTCTGCATATGCCTAGTGATAGACGCATTGGGACGTAAAACTTCGTCCCGGTGCATCCCAAAGCACAAGGACAGCTTCTCGTGCAGTTGCGGACGACATTCTTCACCCTTATGTCGTCTGCATGCGTTTGCAACACTAAAATCCTAGCTTTTTTGTCACGTTTTCCAACTTAACCTTCATCCCATAATATTTTCCTCATAAATACACGTCATAATCCGACACGTATAGATATGCAATGTAATATCCTACTTATCCCAACCCTTGATTATGTCACGTATATGGGGAAACATATCGTGATATTACACTCACGTACGTCCATGCTGTCGCCTTTTCTAGAGCAAGAATTAGCAACGGACCGGTTCGGTTCAACGTGGAACACAAACTGCCCCAGCTGATCCCCAACATGAAACATCGCCCTTACCCTTTGATCCAAGGCTTCGCATCGAACCATCCCGCGAAGCCGTTACCTTGAGCCCTAGCCCATACCCTGAGCCCTAGCCCAAAATCGCTCCCCCAAACCCGCTTGCTGCTCGCCAGACAATGGGAATGATCGGACCCGTCCCGAGCACCCGAACCCGAGCTTCCACTTCTCCTCGCATCTTTCTCTTGCTCGCTGCAGATTGGCCACTCCCCCTTATCACCTCTCTTCTCTTTCTCTATTCTTAAAATGGTATGTCAACCGTTAAGAGACGTCCGTCAATCAGTTTGCCATGAGGGACATCCGTTGCCTTAACGTTTTAGTCATCCGTTAGTTCCTTCGCTGCAACGGACATTCGTTCCTCATGAGGAACATCAGTCGCCTTCTCATTTTATTCGTCTATCAGGAATGCCCGTTACACCCAATGGATAACCGTCTTCTTTTTTGCCATGAGGGACATCCGTTTTCCTATAAGGGACATCCACCCTCGTCCAAACGATGTCGTTTCATTTGTCATACTTAACACTCACCTTGCATGAGGGATGTCTGTCCTATATAAAGGACGTCCATTTTTGCTCCAAACGATGCCGTAACATTTATTACACAAGGCACCAGCCATTCACAAAGACCATCCACCTACAAAAGGGTGCACAACACAATAACGGGCGTTCGTCCCTAGATAAAGGACGTCCGTTCTCTTCCCACATCAAACATCTGTCTTCACAAAGAACGACCATCCAGCCAAGGGGCGTCCAATCCCCCCATAACGAATGTCCGTCCCTCTATAAAGGACGTCAATCCACCACCAAGCGATGCCCTCTCATCCACAAAGGCATCTGCCGACTCACACAATACAAGGGACGTCCGCCATACACATAAGGTCACCACGAATATAACTTTGTCATACCCTACTCTTCTCTCTCTTCACTTCAAATTAATCTAACAATTTAATCACCATAAATACCCTACTTAACCACTCCTAATAATTCCATCAATAAATCTGTAATGATTATCCAAATAGTCCAATTACCTCCAATTACTTCATAATTACCCATATTAATTTCCGTTATGAAAAGTCGGGGTATTACACTACGACTACAATGGAGCACCTTTATGCTTGCTCGTCCTAGAATCCATTGGAATAGATGAAACAATGAATAAATCGCTCTAAGAGTATGAATGGTTTGGGGTTTGCTGAGTAGAGTTTGGGGTTCGCTGAGAAAATCTTTGATCTCTCTAGAGTGCGGAATGCCAATTTATATACATAACTAGGGCAACAGAATGCAAAACATTAGACTTTCTGCCCAGGAACGATGTCTTTTATCCGCGAAACATTCGTTCCGCGAGGGGGAACGGCAGAAAAGGGGAAATGTTTATTAGTAATGATGTTCCTCGGAGGAAAGTTGACGTTTTTTCACGGAACATCATACTTTCCACGGAGGAAAGTTGATGTTCCATAGAGGAACAACAAACTAGAAGGTTCATATTTAGTACTAACATTCTGCGTCGCAAAGTTGATGTTCCGCCGCAGGACAAAATTTAAATGTTTAACGGCAAATATGACAGCAATGTTTACGACGTCTATGTCACATAGTTCAGTGGTTAAGCTGTTAGCAAAAATACTTTAGTGATTGACTTGTCATTGACCACAGAGTATAATAGTTCTAACCAAAAAAAAAATTCTCAGCTATGGGGTTGTGACAAACCAAATTTTAAACTAATTTCATTAACAACTAAAACTCTAAACCATGGTAAATGAACGAGACATACCTTGTAATCACGTTTTCGGTTAAAAAATATCTTCCAAACATCTCTCGGCTTTGTAGGACTTCCAAGGATTAGTCTGGACGTGAATGGGTCTGCGAGCGACGTGATCTTGTAGCCATGGAATTTTCTTTATTTTTCAATTATGGAGAAATAGGTCTGTGGATACTTGGTTTCAAAATGATGGATGATCTTGCATGAGGTGCATTCGCGAAAATGTTGGTGACCGTAGATGTGTTTGTGTTCGCGGAAGAGCTAGTGTTTGCGGATACTTGGTTTTAAAATGACACGTAGTCGTACATGAGTGGTGTTTGTGGAGTGATCTGATATCCACAGCGAAAGCATTGATGTCCGTGAAATGAAGTTTTTCCTCGAAAAGACATGATATGGCAGATTGTGATTGGCAAACAATGTGAGTGAATATCCACAACAGAAGCGTCAGTGTCCGTAGAAGTATTGGAATTCGTGAATGTGAAATGGAATCCATAAAATGAGGTACGTGGCAGATTGTGATTGACAGACAATATGAGCATATATCTATTACGGAAGTGTTGGTGTTCATAGATGTGAGATGAAATCCGCAAAATGAAATACATGGCGAATTGTGATTGATAAACAATGTAAGCAGATATCTGCGGTGGATATTTGTGATGGAAGTGTTGATGTTCGCTAATGTGAGGTGGAATCCACAAAATGAGAAAAGTGGCGAATTGTGATTGGCAGGTAATGTAAGTGGATATCTATAACGAACAGGAGGAATCACGTGCAAGGCATACACAATTTAATGAGGAAGGAAAAACAAATGAAGAAGTGGGTGTTCGCGGAGAGAAAAATGGACTCGTGGATGGCTCACGTTAATTAGTAAGGAAGCAAATATCTATGAATAGTGAAGTGGAAATGAATGCATTTGCGATAAGAGGAATTATGTGCACAACATACGCCATTTAATGAGAAAGTAGAAACAAATGGAAAAGAGGTGTGCGCGGAGAGAAGATGGACATGCAAGCGCTCTCATGAATTAGGGAGGAAATAGATATCCGCAACGAAAAAAAATGTGTCCGCAAATAGGGAGAATCAAGTGCTCGACAAACGTGATTTAATGACACACGTGATGCCACCTCATCTTTTCGTTCGGTCGAGGTCCACTTGCTCGAAAATGGATAGGCCCCTTGAATATTGGGTCGAGCTGTGGAGTCAAGCTCAGTGGACTTAGCGAGATTGATTTCAACTGACACCCATGATATCTCTTTCAACTCGATTTGATGTGCGATGAATTGTGTTCGTGTGTTGAGATGAGCACAAGTTTCTTTTATAAAATTTGGATGCTTTTGGTTAACTCTAGTAACTGAGCAAACCATCTCAGCTCAACTCGTTAACTCATTGACTCGATTGTTTTATTGATATTTCTAATTTTCGTCTCTCAACCATGAGGATATGCTTGCAAGAATGAAAGCAACGAGTGGTCAAGCACAACTCTTACTTTTACGTACTCAAATCCAATTCAAACTAAAAGTTAAATATGACACATCATCTATTTTAGATTTGGCTTTGTTTGGTTTGGAGATGGCAAATGGCCTGCCAGCTACTTTAGCGATTGAGCCTAGTTTGGCTTGCTTCAGTGCCTAGTCGAATCTAGCTCAATTCCACAAAATGGGTGCAGGCAAGCTCACCGTTTTGGGCTCAACAGTCCGACTTGCAGGCTGGCTTGTTGTCTCAATGAGCTCGGCCTGCCTCCACCAGGCTCGACTCTCCCCTTCCCCAGGTCTAGTGGCCTAGGCCCCGCCGCCCCCCAAGCCAGGTTCAACTCCAACTTGAGTAACTAAACAAACCAGCCTAATGGTTGGCAGAGTGAATTAAGATGTTTTGAGATCCACTAAGTTTTGTCATTCCAGCTAAGAAGGTACATTTGCAAAGAATGAAAGTCAAGTAAACTCTAAATCCTATTTAATCCGAAAGTTAAATATCGCACATCATTTTTTGTTAAGTAGTGTGACACAAACAAAGATAGAACCAAAAGTAAAATATGTGTTTAATTTTAATGTTACCTCCATCCATCCTCCATACAAAAAAATGATTCCCTAAAAATTTGATCTCAAATTCATTTCTGATTTGAAATCATTTTTCTACTTCATTCCTCCAAAATGGGCAAGAGTTTGGAAAACAATGTGTAGAATAAGCTAACCATGGGCAGTTCGGAAGCTCCAATGGCAGGTTTAGAACAACTTCAAACTTCACCATCTGGCTTAAAATTCCAAGATCGACCCGAGTCGCTCCTGCTGACTTGTGGTTCAAGCAAGAAACTGTTTTTCTGGATCCAATCGTAGTCCTGTGAAGTTGCTTCCTCGTTGAAATTGAGTACCGTGATCTGCACATACATCCAAAGGTGAGAAGCAAAAGGCCTTATACTAATTAAATCTGGAGTTTATAGGTTCAAGTATCAACCCAAGTGCTAACTTCAAATCTTAAATTTGTTGCTCATGAGTTGTACCCAGTCAAATGCACCAAAATGCAGAGGGTATAACGCCTTTTCTTTCTTTTTTTTGTTTTACATGACACCCGGCCAAGAAAAATCCTTAACCCATCATCTATCGTTACACAATGTAGCCTCTAGCTCTTTACCCTACTAAAAAGATTCTCATAATACTTATACAATCATATTAGATGTTTTATTCGACAATAAGTGAATACGGCTCGCAGAGAGAAAAATCACTTGCCTGTTTCGAGTTTCAGTGACAGACGTTTTGACGAAGACCTAGAATTCATCAGCTTCCATTCTGTTACTTGCTCGGTTCTCATAAACCAACTTGTAGTAATTTTCTTCCCCGTAAAGCTTTCTAGAAAGTTAAAAACTATATAGTAAGATATTTTCAATGTGGTGTCACTTAAAATGTTAGATCAGACTCATAATCTGTTACAATCAACAAAAGGCAACGAAGAAAACATATTCAGTCAAATCGTTGTTTTATTTTCATTTTTATCGGTGGTGATCCAATCCAATTTACCACTGGAGTTTACTCTCAATTTAGCCGAATGGAACATCCATCAAATTCATAAAATACCTCAACAATCACTATATGATCCACGAATGTGAAGAGATGTTCTTGAAGCAAACCAATTAAGATTTGACCAACTAAATATCTAAACTTCAAAGTCCCACCCCAGGTAAGGAATTGAGGTTTACAAGTAAAGACAAGTCATTTTTGGCTTGTGCAACTATGCAAATTTGAATTCTATTGGAGAATTTTTAGCTTACATGGTACAGATAAGAAAGTTGTATTTTTCTAAACATGCAAGAACAAATTGAGAGGAAAACAAACAAAGCAATGCACATTAACTAAAAATTTGCTTATAAAGAGATTTTCAAGTTGGCAAAGATTATGCAGCGTCAATACTCACGCTAGATTTGCCAAGGATTCTGATTTTATCACAGCTTTCCATTCTGGCAGTTCGAGGGAAGAATGGTAGCTTATCATTTCCCTTAATGTGTATCTTGTGTTTTTGATGTCATTGCCCCATAAAATGCTCTGGAAACAAACAGATGAATCCAATTAGCTCCAAAAGTTTTAAAACTAGAATACCTATGAATATTAGTTTGATGATCTGATCTTACACTGAAATTGTAAATGTGAATATTGACCAAGTTAAAAATAACTAATTGTTAAAATACACAATCTGAATGAAATTTTCAGGCATGTCAAATCATTAATAAAGATGACAGAAAAGGTGGCCTGAATAAAACTATATATATGAATAATTATTTTATGGTTACTTAACAATTTAAGAATAACAAAAGGTGTGTATTGTCACCGTTACCTTCCTAACATATTCTCTTTTAACTTCTTCCCAGGGTAATGTGCCTGCGGGTGAGAAAATTGAAGCATTCCAGAGAGCTCCTCTAGCAACCATAGCAGACGAAGCACCTTGAATTATTTTACAGGCATAAAAATGATTAAAAAGGCATATCTGCTCCTCTACAAGACTTCATAAAACTATGATATTATTCTGTCCAAGGCAACATGCTACCAGGCATGCTAAAATTCAGTTAACGTAGTATTCATTATTAAGAAGGTAAGCTCTAACATGAATATTTCAAGGTAGTCTACTACTTAGATAACTCTAGCCAACGCAAATATGAAAGCAAACTAGATATGCAATGCTACTAAAGTACTGCATATTGAAAATTCTCCAAAACAAGCTGAGCTCTTCTAGTAATTTCTCATACAAAAGCCCTATAACTTCCTGATCCAAAAATGATGAAATAAACTGGAGTTGGTAATAAAAAAAAAGGTTGGAGAATTCACTATGACTACCAGTGGCAACTTTGATGCGATGAAAATCTTCTAACTTGAATACATCCCCGTTTGCTACAACTGGTATGGACAATGCTGTCACAACATCAGCTATCTCACTCCACTTTGCAGGATCCCTTGGCCTATCAGCAACTTTTCTGCAAGTAATGGAACATTTTTATTGTAAATAGGCCGTATAACACACAAGAAGGGTCACTTTAATACAAAATTTTGTGGCAGCAGCAGCAAATAATATGTTCCTCCAATTAAGAACAACTTAATCTCAGTCGCCAAAGCTTAATCATCTAACCTTACTGATCTTAGTCTACTATTTTAATGAATTGGCTGTTTGAGCTTAAGGTGCATCTTCTTCAAATTAAGTGAGCTAATCCCCTATTGATGAAGTTTAAGGGCTGACAAAATGATTTCTAGAGATATTATCCAATTCAATCTATTTTTCAGGAAACATTTATTCAACACTATTCAGCACTCAGCAAAGTATTAGAACTATTAAATAGTGTCTCCACTGCTGATATATTGACAATCTAAAAGAGTTGCAATGAGAGGGGAAAGAGGGGAAAGTAAAGACCACCTTCCATGAACAGCTACAGCAGAAACACCAGTTTTCTCCATTCGCCTTGCTAGCTCCACTGTTTCTTGAGAGGACTTGAGAAGTCGAATCTTGCATGTTATTGGGGTGTTCAAATTCCTCCTTAATGTAGTCAAAATCTACATTGAAATAAGAGTGAAAGATCCAAGAGTTGACTCCAGCAAAATTCTGTAGTAAAGACGAATAAAAATGAAACAATAGCATTTTACACTGAGGAAGCAAGTATACATCGTGAATGAGTTCTGGTTTACTCAAAAGTGCAGCACCCATGCCTCCACTGATAGAAAATGACTTGGGGCAGCCCATATTAATATCAATAGCTGAAACGTCTTTACACCTATAAAAAGAGATTATCCATCAGCTACTAATAATTGCTTCAGATAGAAGACAATTTGACTTTCAATAAAAAAGAGTCTATCGACAAACCCAAATAATCAAATCAAAGATTAACAATAAATGCAACTATAAGAAAACTGGTTTGGATAAGCAATAGAAATGCTTGACTTTCCCTTGCCTGAATTAAAACCATGGGACAGCAGAAGCAGTGCTGCTTAAAACCCTAAACCCAACAAAAAAAAGGAATCTGGATAAAATTTAGAAAGAAAGGAGCAAAAAGAATTACTTTTCGAGCAGTCACAGAATTACATTGGAGAACATAAGCAATAAACATACACAATTTCTGCAGCAGTTAGAGCCCTCACTGCATCAGAAGTGCCCATTTGAAACACTACTTGATCTCTTTCTAGATTGCAAGTTCTGAAAACAACATTCTTAGTCCCCTTCTCCACAAAATCAGTGCAACCAATTTGCTCTGAAAAACAAGAAAAAAAACTCTCAACTGATGATAAAAATGCATCAGCCAAAATCAATTGGGTGCCTGCCGCCTCATTACTAGCTCACAGTTCTACCTTCCATAGGTAATGTGGCCTGGTACGTAACATAAAGAAATTAATATATGAAAAATAAAAGGGATGGCAAGACTGGACGGCCAAAAAAGAAGGTAAGGTAGAAAACAAATTTAAGAGTGTCCTTAACGTTTTTGTAACTACGTCCCATACTAAACACACTAAAAGTAGTTTTGACATTATTATAGACATTCTTATAAATAGATACTGAATATGCAACATATTTTAAAGTGTCCATATCTTCTAGATGGTCTATGGAGAATCAGGTTCCACTGAACATGATGTAGTAGGAGAGAAATTTCTCAATAATCTGTTCCACAATAGTTATCTATACATTAAAAATTAATAAATACTTCTAAACATCACTGCAATTTTCTCGCCACTAACTTTATAAACACAAAAAAGAAAATACTTCTTTTTAAGTTATTTTATGGTCAACAAAATGAGATCCATGATCTATAAACGAGTCTAGTAACAATAAAAAGAAAATCATGTATATCAAACTAAACACATTAATTATCTTTGTTAACAAATGCAGTAAACCTGCTAAATGATATCATTCTGCCAGTTTCTAAGAAGAAAAAAACAATCAAGATTAAAAAACTGGGTTCCAGTAATATGAATCAGATTATTTACATCCTCAACCATTCGAGAACCATCAAACTGTGGCATAATCAGAAAGCAGATAAATTACAACACTAGCATTGATCTTAGATGTGATGTGGAAAGAACTACCATCCTAGCCGCACTAACAACAGCATCAATAACATAGTCTTTCAAAGCAGAACATACACATAAGTGAGTCAGAAGCGCATTTGTAATGAATGATTACAAAACACCTAGTTTTCCTTTCCTGATACAAAAAATCCATTGGCGTGCCCCTCCTTCCAACTAAACAATCTTTTAAATTTTTGCCCATTCAGAGATCACAGTACGAAAGTTAAATCCATCAATTCTCAAACATTGATGTTGAAACAAGTATAGTCAGACTAACAGTAACGGATGGATAATGGAGAACCGTACCGTTAAATCTACGTTCGCACTTGACCATCTTATGGTCAATGATCTCCTCTCCATACATAATATCCGCACCATACTCCGCAGCAAGTAATCTAAACGGCAGTGTGCCCTGAAAGCAAAATAAATACAAGAAAAAAATGGCTTAAGAACACAGTTTTCCTGCATTTTCTCGGCAGCCCAACGAGGATGATCGTGCGAAAAAAAAATTAAGAAACGATTCATAAATAGTAGATTGAAGATTAAGGGGAGGAATGGTAAAGTAATCCAAACTTACAACGCGAACCATAGGAGCGAGGATGAATTTGTTCTTGTACTCCATTTTTTATAAGATCAAAGAACCACCAGACCAGAAACCAGAATTCGATCTTTTCCAACATACAATTCACATCAAAAAATCGAATTGAAAATGAAGAGAAGGAGAGTAGCCGCAGAAATTCTGGAAATTGCGCTTCGTGGAAACAACGCAGCTGGTGGTATTCGGCCTCTTAAGCAGCAGAGTTGATGGTCAGGGGGTGGGAAACAGCGGACCGTAGCAGGCGGTTCATGACCGGTTCCATCCGGTTCACACCTCTATGGAAACCGTAGAAGAATCCTCAAACAGTTCATGAATTTGGGTGAGAAAAATAGTTAAAATTAAATCCATTTCAAATTCGAAAATAATTCATGATTAGGCCCAAACCCAACCTAAATCCATAGAAAATAGTCCAAAATCAACTTTAAATTCATGTATTTTAATATTATTTTTATTTTGAAAATGAGCTGAAATTTAACTATATCTAATAGTTCAGTTCGGTTTCGGTTATGCACAGCTCAAATTCTAGTTCTAAACCACAAGAACCATTAGTTTGTGATTAGATTCAGTTTGACCAAAAAACTGGACCAAATCGAATCGAATTCATCTCTCCATTAGCTCCAAGCACATGTTTGTGTACTCTCCCAAAACTTTTAATCATCGACTCTGTCGGTTCAATTCTCTATTCTTAATTCGGCTCTCTACTCTCTCAAATGTGATATTTTCGCTAAGCATCGCTTACTAAAAATTAGGTGATATTTAATTGATTTTTGTTATTTGATTGTTGTAAAGATACATATTTCATGTTGAATTGTGTTATTGTTTTATATTTTATTGTGATGGATAATAAAAATAACCTGATGTCATATAGTTCATTGGTTCTCTTATTTTTCAAAATTTTAGTGTGCATGCTTTATCTAGCAATAATAGAGAAATTGGTGTTTGGGAAGCATTTGAAAAAATAGAAGTTATCATTCAAAATGAAGAAGAAGAAAAAAACTAGATTTATATATTGTAATTCATTATTTAGTAGAAAGAGAATCATACAACTTAAAATGTATAGACAATCTTGTTCATGTAAGTGTAATGTTGATGTTAGAGAATATTTATAATTAGAAAAACATAAGAAAAGCAATTTGTCTACTTTCAAAATTAATGAAAGTGTTGCTAGGTTGTAATTAATAGATTATAGGGAAATTAACAAATCAACCATTGTACTACGGAATCAATAACAAGTCAACCAATGAACAATTTTTGCTAATAACTTAAAAATTAAACTATAGGAAATAGACAAAGCAAATATCATTGTTACGTTTTTTGTTAAAAAAATGTTATTGCAAAACGTTGTCTTTCTGCTGCGAAAAGTGAACCCTTCAAATAGGACTTAAGAAAGTCGTCTTTCCTCAGAGAAAAGAAGACTTTCTGCTGTGAAAAGACAATGTTCTATAGAAGAAAGTTTGCAAATAAAAAATAAATTCATTGTCTTCTTCGTAGAAAAGCACAGATAACACAGACAAACTGTGATTCTCTCATGGATAGTAAAACAATTCTAAATCATCCAAAATCTAAAACATTAAACATTCTTTTACAAAATTTTCTAAATTATAAAATTAAAAAACATTAAAATCAACTTATACAATATTTTCTTAAATTCATTCTCCATGGATATTTCTTTTTTACTGAAAGTCTCTAAAATCACGAGTTTTTGTAGTTTTTTTCATGGATATTAGCTCTTTTCCACTGCGAGTTCTCAAAAAGTTAATGACGATGTTCATAGTTTAGTGATTAAATTTTTAGCAAGAATACGTTAGTAGTTAACTTGTCATTGATTATAAATTACAGTGGTTGATTTGCTAATTTCCCAATTAGAATTGAACTTTTATTTACATTTATTGAAAAACATGACTTGACCGATATAATTTAAAGATAACTTATTAAATTTTTTATAGTCTTTGATAAAAAGAGATGTTATGAAAAAAAAAAAATAGAACTCAAAAAATGGTAACAAAAAATTATTTTGAGAATTATGAGAGAAAAATATGTTTAACTTCTTATATGTAGACGTCAACTAAAAAAATGAGTTTCTTCATTTAACCACACATTATATCGATAAAAAATATATTAGTATAAATGAATTGTTTCTACTATTATTAAATCTCCTCATACGCGGTAGTATTATAGGAAATCTTATTTTAGATGAACTTAAAAATTGTAAGATATTATCTAAAATATATTATTTAACTTTAAATAATGACTCAAATAATGATGTTGTTGAAAGATTTTTGAGTCATTATTTTTCATTATGATTAGGATTACATTTTCATATTTATTGTTGTGCGCGTATTTTTAATTTGATTGTAAAAAATGGTTTGAATATTTTAATAATTTGATTTTTTGTGTGATTAAAATTATCTTTGGTTTGCTATCTCAATGTATAAGTTTTCTCTCTTAGTTTGTTGGATTAAATCAAATGTGCAAGCATAAGCAAAATCATAAATAGAGAAGGAAACGAGATTGTAAACGATTTGTTAACATTGTAACACCCTAAAAAGTTTTGAGTAATTTCATGTGTGACATGACATTTTGGAAAATAAGAGAGATGAATAACGTCACAATAGAAAGATTATATTTATATATTGTGCATTGAAGGAATTACATTTTTTTTTATAAAGTATGAGAATTTTAAGTAAATTATGAAATTATGAAGTTGGAGTGTAGGATTTTATAAAAATATAAGATTTATTAAATGAATTAAGGAGTTAAGAAAGCTAGGCACAGAAAGGAAATTAAATAATTCAGTAAGGAAAGTTAACGTGAAAGAATTAGGAAAGAATATTAAGTAATGCATCGGCATAAGTGTGCTCGTGGAAGTGTTGAGGATTGCGAAAGTGAATGTGTCCATGGAAGGGAGTTGCTCGCAAAAGAATTGTGTATGTGGTGGATGGCTATTAGCGGACAATGCGAAGGAATGAATTAGTATATGTGGAAGTGTTGGTATTCGCAGAAGCATTTGCGTTCGCAGAAAGGAATGTGTCCGCATAAGGAAATGAAGACAAGGTAGACGAAAGGTGGACTATTAGATGATGAGATCACACAAAAGGTAGACCATTCGATGAAGGCAACAAACATCCGCCAAACAAAAGAGATGTCTATCATTGGAATGAACAAATAGGATGAAAAGATAGACATTCTAAAGTCTTGTGCAACGCATGATGTCTTTAAAAAAAAATGGACGAAAGATTGGTCGACGGATAAGCAAAGAAAGGACAGAGATTGGTAGACATATAGAAGTGTTGGTATCCGCAGAAAGGAATGCGAGCCTGATAGATAAGTAACGAGGAGGAAACGTCATCGTTTTGATTTTAAAATGCATTCGCATAAAGGAATGTGTCTGTGGTGAATAGTAAAGTAGCTAAGAAGAACACATCCGTAGAAAGGAAAGTATTCGAGGAAGGGAATACGTCTGCGGTGGATAAGTAAAGGGAAGAAAACGGCGTCGTTTGGGATGAGTATCAACTGATGATGAGGATCTGTGGAAAGGGACACGTTCGTGGTAGATAAGTATACAAAGAGAAACGTCATCATTTTGGTTGTGTAATCCACTAGTGATGAGAATCCATGGAAAGGAATGCATCCGCAGCAGGTACAAAACATCATCGTTTGGATCAAAGGATCCATGAGGAACAGTGAATATCACGGAAACATTGGTTTTAGTGGAAATGTTGGTGTCTGCGGGAGATATATCCATGAAAGAATAAGCGTATGTAGCGGATAGAGATTGTCGGGTAAATTAAGAAGGATCCACAGGATGAGGAATCCACAGAAACATTGACATTTATAAAAGCGTTAATGTTTGCGGAAGCGTTGGTGTCAAAGAAATTAAGAGAAAAAGATGTACGTGGCAGATTATTATTGACAGAAAAGGGCAAGCGGATTTTCGTAGCAGAGGCTTGAGCGTCTACTGTAGCTACTGACAGATTCAAAACACAATATTTTACAAAATCCACATGCTACGATTCAATTCTTGGACTGACAAGGAAACGATAAATTTAAAATGTGTCTTCTGCGGGATTGACTGATTATGAGTTTATAAATACGAAGAATTAGGATGAAACCCTACTTTGTAAGACCCCAATATTTTAATCATCGGGATATTATAGGGCGTATTAGGAGCGTTAGGCCTATGGGTATTTTAGTGATAAAGAATAAATTGGATTTAATTTGCTAAATTAAATCAATTGAGTGGTATTTTAAAGTAAATAAATAAATTGGATTTAACTTAATTAAACAAGTGGGAAATAATTAGGGATTAAGAGGTAAGGAGATAATTAATTAGTGAGTGATTATATTAAAATGGGAATTTAATAAATTGGAGTAATTGGGTTAAAGAAGATTAGGGGGTGTTTTGGAAGGCATGAACCAGTTTAGTTGAACTGGTTCGCACCCACTTGGTCTAGTTCATGAATTAAAAGAGAGGATTTGTTTTATGTGGCCTTCGACCATTCGCGACAGAGAGGATAGAAGAGGGAGAGAGGCGAGATCGGGAGAGACCGAGGGCGAAGGGGAGGCGACGACGAGCAAGAGACGGGCGACGGCAAAGGATTGGTGGGTGCCGTCTGGCGAGAGTGCGAGCGGTGGTTGGCGAAGCGGGTTGTGTTGGAGGGACGTCGGGTAAGGAGTGACGAATCGGGACCTCCGTGGGCTGCGTTTCCGACGAAGATTGGAGGTAGGTGTGGTCAATTTCTTCTTCCTTCTTTGCATTCGGTGATTCGGGTGTTGGCAGGGAACGGTTGGAACTGGTGATTCGCGATGGATTAACAGGAAGGATTGGTGGTTTGGTCCAGCCTGTTGTTGGGTCGAACCGAGTGATAGGAACAAGTCTTCCATGTTGGCCCTCTTTCCAGCTGGAATTGTACTCGATGGAGAAAGGGACATTGTCGGTGGCTTTGGCAGAAGCTGGTCAGGTGTGTAGAGGAGCTACGCTCTGCCTCTAGGAAGTGGTAGTGCTTGTCTTCTGGGAGGATAAAGAGACAAGGAGAGGGAGGATTGGAGGAGGAGTTGGTCTGTCGAGTTCTTCCTGGAAGCCGAGGAGGAGTTGGTCTATCGAGTTCTTCCTGGAAGCCAAGGAGGAGAGCTGTGTGCAGAAAGTTTGGAGCTTCCTGGGTCTGCTCTGGGGTTTGTCCTATCCTGTTGGTGAGATTGCTCTCTGTTGTCTAAGTGTTTGGATTCTATTTTTTTAGTGTTGTCTTGGATGTGTTGGCCGATTAGAATCCAGTTTGAGTTAAGAGTTATGTAATGAAAATCTCCTCTGATAAATGGTTGTTGTTTTGTTTGGACGATGGATTGCTCTATTCATTGAATAAATGTTCTCTGTCTCTGTTCGTTTAAACATTTTGAATGGAAGAAGCATATTCTATTGGAATGTTTGTTTAGAATGTTAGCTCTGATGTTGGATGTTACACTCTGTTAGTTGGCTGGTTTTGTGATGGTATTTGGTTCTGTTAGTTGACTTCTTCGTTGGTTTATGTTCTGTGAATATGTGATTTTGGATTATAGTTGTCTGTTGTGTAGAATAAGTTGCTATTGGTATTAGTTGTTTTAGTGATAGTGAGCTTGGAATGTAATATGATTTAGCTTGTTGTTTGGCTGTCAATGATGGATAATGAGCTATTGTTGAAATTGGTTCAGTGTATGTCCTGTAATTAGTTTAGAATGTTTAGTTGATGAAGAACACGTGCTGTTGCTGGATGATCTGATTATGTGTGATGAGTTGTTGGTTACTGTCTGGATTGATTATATAGCATACACCCTGTACATTTGGATAAAGTAATGTTTTCCTGCTTGGTTTATAAATGATAAAGAATTGGGAATAAACATTGGATTTAGCCTCTGTTGGATTATTGTTGTGAGAGATTAATTCTGTTATTTCTAATTGTTAATGCTACTTGATAAATGAGTTGGTTAAGTTGCTATTGGAACTGTTGGAAATAAGTCTATGGAAAACGTTAGGTGATGAGGTTCGAACTAATGTTGTCAATGTTGTGATTAATGATTGGTGATTAGTAATGATGTGATGTTATGGATTTATGAAGGTATAGGAAGAGAAGAAGGATAACTATTAAGTGCCAACCGCAATAAAGACTTGAGGTAAGAACTTGGATGTGTTTTGGCTTGAGGAAGCCCTACACCGCAAGTAACGTGTGCGTGAGTGGTAGAGTATGTTTGTTTTCTGTGCTTTAATGCTCTGTATGTTTTATGTTATGCTTGGATGGTTTGTGTGTTGGATTACATGTTAGTTTTCTGTGCTTTGTTTTCGCTGTAGGTTCATGTATATTCCTCTTATTGTTTTTGTGTGTTTGATAATGTTAGTTCTAGGGCTTGTTGGTTGATTAGTTGATTTCTCTGCTCTTTGTTTTGTACATATCTCTTTGTTTTGTACATATAAATTGGTGAGGAAAATTGTTGTGAAGTGTAGAGTGGTTGTTTGTGATTAGCATGTCGACAAGAGTAACCAATTTATAATTAGAATTTAAGCATGCTTAGGTTAATTTAATTAACAAGCATGTTAATTAATAACTTAGCTCGTTTACTAGTTATCGATTTAGTTGTTAATTCATTAAAAGTTGTTAATAAATCGATTACATTAACTTAATCGATTTAGTCAACCTAAGTAAATTAATAAAAGCATGTGAATAAACTTAGGTTGTAAACTTTTCAAACATGTTAATCTATTTAGTTAATCTATGCATGTAACAAGTTACTAAGCCCAAGCATGTGAATTAATCAACTAAGTAAGGGTAACTTAAGTGTAAGTATCTTCTTGAGCATGATTAGTTGTTGATAATCTTGGGCATGTTAATTGAAGCAATTAATTGGAAGTTGAGCACGCTAAGTAACCAATTTAATTAATTAGTCATTAAACAACTAAATTCGATTATGTTTAGCCAGTTGATTAATTAATAACTAACTCTTGAGGATGTTAATTATCTAATCACGCATGTTTGAATTATAGGACCTTGTCTGGACGCATGTTTAATATATTTATTGACTATTAGTCTTCAATTGCATTAATGTAAACATGTTAAATAGACTGGAATTCCGAGCATGATAATCAATCAAGCATGTAAACAAATTAATTAATATGAGCATGCTAATGAACTGGGTTGTGAACTTCTCAACGTATTGTTTAAGAATTTTATGTTATAACTTTATCGTTGTGCATGTTTATGCCCGTTATGGTTTTTATATGAACTCTCTCGTATGCGCCCTTAGTTAATTACTCGTGTGCTTTTAGGGTAGTCTCATGACGATAGAAACAATTAGAAACACCACCACGGGGTGGCCACATGCTTTGAGTGAGAAAAAACATTAATCTTTCCCTTATCGGGATTACAAGACTAATTGACATAATTAATTAGAAATCGTAGGATTTTCCAAACTCCATGCTCTACGTACGAGCTATTCCTAAAACACGTATTATTCCTTAAAATCCGTAATTAAATTAGTGGCTTGGGGCGGACCCATTCCAAATAATTCGAGTGATATCTTATATGCATAAACCCACTTTATTAATGGGCCTTTAAGTTACGTCTTACTTGCGGTGTAGGTACACACGATGCACGGAGTCTTCGACCAACTGAAGAAGCAGTGGATGAGGGATTTGCACGCGCAAGTTTATGGTTGGCCAGACTACGAGAAGTTAAAGATATATTGAGTTGTAATTAATTTAAATTAAGTTTCTTTTCTTAATTTGTAATTTAATGTCTAGTTTATTTTCTTTAAAATATTTACTCTTCTGCCATAAACGTTTTACTCCCACAAGAAATGTTTTAAGTGTTTCTAATGGCCTGGCTTGCACTCTGATATTTCTTTCACAAAATCTTTGAATTTTAACGCATTTTTAAAAAGGGATTTACAAAAAAAAAAATCTGGGTCGTTACATACTTACTCTTGAGTCACGAGGACTGAAAGCATTCTCTTTTAATCTTTTGAAGGTAGGTCTTTTACAGTTAAGACTTTGTATTTTGCGAAGGGCGACAGTGATGAAAAGGATAAAAACTATGAGCTATTTGTAAGTCATTTAAACATGGTATTAAAGTTCTATCCTTTTATTTTATTAACTCAATTTTTCTTCTTTCTATTTTCAAGGGAAGTAATTGGTTTGAACAAATGATTGATCTTAACAGACTTAAATATAAACTTCAAGTGATGTTTACTTGTGTTTGGCCTTTGACCTACATCTCAAAGTGCTAGGGTAAGGTAAAGTTATGATAATATTTTGTTGTGATGTCTATGGGCTATTGATTGAGGATATGATTATTGTTTAATTACTGTTTATATTGACATGTTGTTTGATGATATGCTTACTGCTTGCTGGTTATGCTTACTGCTTATATAGAGACATTGATCGAAGATATATTTATTGTTTGTTGGTTACTATCTAGGTTGAGACATTTATCGAGGATATGCTTACTGTTATTATGAATTATGTTGATGCATATTAAATTATTATTATGTGTTGCGTGTATATTTTATACATCATGAAAAATGTTTTCATTAAAAAAGATAAGAAATAATAAAAAACTGAAAAACAGACTAAATGTACGTAAATAGTCATTATGAGCGGGGTTCAAATTGGCTGTCCCACATGAGGTGGACCGAATGGTGTCACTCTTTTCTCTAGACTAAATTACTCACAACAACTAGACTGTAAGTGAAAGAAAAAGAAAAGAACGTTGACAGAAAAAGACATGATTTTTACAAATTGCATCTCATAGTCATGGTTCATTTGCATCTCTTACTGAGCTTTATGCTCATATGTGAACTTTGTGGTGTAGATGATGATGAATTTACTAAGAAACCTAAGGATGTGAATTAATGAGGATCGCAGTTGATGGGAAATTCTCATGGATGAAACTAAAGTGTTGTCAAAGTGAAATTGACATGTGAATGAAGATTTGAGGAAAAGGAAATAAAAAAGAAGGCTTTTTTTATTTTTAGTTATGTTTTGAAGTGTTTGGATTTAAGTTTAAGTGTTTTATGAACATTTTTGTTTATTTTATGATTGAGTTTTACTACGATTGAATTTTAAATAAGATTTCTCTTAAAACTTCCATTGTATTATTTTTAAAGGACGAATTTTATTAATATGAATTGTTTTAAAAAGAAAAAAAATGGCAAAAAAAAAAATGATTTTACGACACGGGGCGTTACAAACATGGTTTGAACAAACTGTCTACATCCGCGCTCCAAAAGTCTTCCTTGAAGATTTCTTTTCAATAACCCTTATGGTTAGTTGAGTTTCTAGGTGTCAATCAAACATTAACAAGTATTCTGGAGTGTTACCCTTCTCCTTAATTGAACTTGTGATTGGCCTAACTCTCTCAAGATGTACAATCTCAAGTTTAGGAATATGAGAGATTACGTTATGGCTCAAGAATAAAGACTCAAAAGTCACAAATGAAATCGGCGGCACTTCATCATAGATTTCTCTTTGGCGAGTTGTACAATGGAGAGTGCTTCTATTTATAGACACCTTCAAAATCTTAGAACTCTTGTTGACCACCTATATTCATTGGTCAACCTCTTCATGAACGTTGCTTGATTCTTGAACTAGCCAAGTCTACCACTAGTATCTTCAGGTCAACCTCAATGCTTGTATTTTGGTCAGTTTTTTAACTACGGTCTACTACCGATATCTTCTAATCTATTGCCCTTATACTCTCATGTCTGTTGAACAGTATGCACACCTAAAGAAAGGAAGGGAGGTGAATTAGGTGAGCTAATTTTTTCGTGCGATATTGATTATTCTATCTTTAAATGATTTAACACAAATAATGGATACATTCAATAGCAAATATAAGAGATAAGAGATAGATAGATTGACACCGGTTTGTTCACGTGGTTCAGCAAATCCACCTACGTCCGCTCTTCAATTTTTCCTATTGGAGATTTTAATTACCTAACCTCTATGGTTAATGATGATTAACTTCACGAGCGTCAACTAAGCCTTTCCAATTTGACTATTCATAGGGCATCACCCTTTCCTTTGACTATTCATGTGGCGTCACCCTTTGATTGATTTTTATAGGCGTCATTCTAGCATTTTTTTACTGTTGGGGGTTTCACCCTTTGATTGCTCTTTACAGACGTCAATTCAGTCTCCTATGATTGTTCCAGGGCTTTAACGACCCGGTTTTTGTACATTTACAACGTATGGATTTGAAAACACATTTCCTTTGTAAAATGCACAGAATTTGAAACTTTTCTTTATAGTGCATAACAGAAGACTTTCATAAATAAACCATCATAGAACATTTAAGAAGAATAATGAAATTAACATCATACATAAAATTCTTTCTTTAAATTCTTTACGTTATACAAATCAAGTTATGAATTGAAAACCGTTTACATTTTTCTGTTTCTCTTTATCTGTTTAGCTCAGTCAACACAAGATCCACAACGCATAAATCCTCATTAACCGCTCCTCTCATTCTTTACCTTCGTGCTTACCTACATCACAAGATTTCAACTATGAGCCCAAGGCTCAGTAAGAGATAAAAAAATATGCAATGCACATGCTATGCAACTTAATAAAACGTATGCAGTTTTTGTTTACATTTATCTTTAACTTTAACTTTACTTTCACTTAACCGTTCAGGTTTTAGAGATATCACCGTATAAGGGAAAGTGACATCTCTTGACCCACACGGGGCAGCCAACTCAAGAACTCATACCTCACAATGTCTATTTACGTTTATTTCCATTTACTTCTATTTTCATTTAGTTTGACTTACCCATACAAGCGCTAGAGGTATCACCGTACAAGGTAGAGTAGCACTCGCACAAGGCGACCATCTTAGTGGCACTCGCACAAGGTGACCATCTCAAGAACCCATACCATGTCACGTTTATTTCCATATAATGTCCATTTCATTTTCAAAACATATGTATAAAACATTTTTATACATTTTCAAAATGAATGCATACAATTCTATCACCCTATCACATAATAACAATACAACATTTTTTTTATTTCATCCTTTAGTGTTTCTTATCAATCATCAAACAACCACATTTTAATCTTTGCAATGGGTCAATACTATCCTTATATAGTTATGTATATATCAATAATCATGTGATAGCATACAAATAATTCAGATCATATCATATTACTATCCTTATATACACAACAAATCATACAAATCCTACTTTTTTGTCACGTAGGCCAAAAGGTAAAAAACACACAATATCACTGACCTCAATTCTTTAGCTTAATCTCTTGCAAGTATCATCAACTATCTCTTTGATCTTTAATACCTTAAACATACCAATAGTATGAGTAAATGCTAAACATAACTTATCTATAACTATAACCCTAAAATCATGAATAAACTCAACCTACCATGAAAGACAACCGTAATTTTCTTCCTCTTCAAGCTTCTTCTTCTTCTTCTCAACCTCAATACTATCTCTCTCTCCTCTCTTCTCACGGTTCTCCTTCTTTTCTCCCTCTTTTCTTTCTTTCCTTCCTCTCACCTTGTTCTCATTGTTTCCTTTCTCTTTTCTCTAGCTTTTGCCTTCTTATATGCTAAATCTTCCTTCTCTAGACTCCCTAAGCATGAAGTGGCATCCTTACAACAAATAAATGGGGAGTCATCACCCTTCCATTCAATAGAAACATGACATGAAACCCTAATTCTGATTACTCTTCTCATTATCGGTTGATCAACTACCAATGGATGATCGACAGCAATACTACCCTAAACTATACTCTATATATTCTTCAAAATACCGGTCAATCACCAAACGTCCGCAAAACCTCTTTATTTTGAATATGTATAGAAGCCATTCGATCACAACTATTTATGATCTACCACAAACATACAGAGAGCTCCTCATTTTTTATTCTATTCAATTCCAGTTGATCAATTTCCTCCATTGATCGACCACTCTCTTCCTCATAAATCCTAAAACCACCTAAATGTTTACTCATCCATAAGCCATATCATAACACTACTAAATTATTCCACAAATCATTTTTCCAGCACATTTAATTCACTAAGCATTACTATGATAAAATCTTATAATTACCACGATAAAATTTGGGGTATTACAATGGTGACCCTTTGATTGCCGTTTAAATACAAAGATTGGCAATATAAATCACAATGTAGAACCTCACTCTCAAAGATATAATCTCAAGTTGAGGATTGAGAGAATTAGGTCTATGCACTCATTTGGTCGAAGAGAATTCATGTGGAGATTTTGTCAATGTTTTGGTACGATTTTCTCTTGATTAGACTTCAAGTCGAAGTGCTTTAACTTATAGAAACAGCTCAACCGGTCGACCACTCTTTGTTAGGTTGATCGGTCGACCACTATCCGTTATGTCGACTGCCTCCCGACCGTTGGAATGATACCGTTGTGAAATTCTGTCGGTTTGGTCGACCACTTTGTTAGCCCCAGTTGACTGCTTCTTCACATCTTAGACTTTGCTCGACTCTGTTCATTTTCTAGCTGACCACTTCTTCTCCAGTCGACCGCTTTCCAACCATTGTAAATTGTAGAGCTCACTGTCTGATTTTCGGTTGACTACTTCTTCAATGCCAGTTGCCCACTTCACTGTTCTAGCTCTTTTGTAGCCTCTCTGGTCGACCACCCTATGGTCCAAAGTCAACATATAGTCCTTGTTTTGCACTTCTTGAATCTTCTAAGTCTCAATTATAAATATATAAGCTACATGGACTTAGGCATACACGTTAGTAAATATTAATACCCGTATTAAGGATATTTCCAATTAAGATCAATAACGTATTTACATAATTCAACAAATACAATAACTTATTTAAACAATTAAACAGTCATCATCAAAACAAATAATCTAATATCTATTAAGGCAACAATCTCCCCATTTTTTATGATGACAATAATATATTAAGTTGTTTATTTCTCTACCTAAGCATGAGCATGATATATTGCATTTATGAACTCTCCCCTTAATTTATGCAATTTATCTCTTTTAGTTTCATGCAATACATGTTTTTCTAATCATTCAACTTAATATACTTTCTTCTCACGCTTTGGCATTATCAAAAAGAAAACATGAAGGGAAAGCAACAAAGATATCATCAAATTAAATACACAAATTAAGTTCAACATATAGATAAAAACAAATAGGGAAATTAATACTGCAAACCCTATAGTTTGGAATCAGCAACACCGCAAACTCTAAATACAATTTATGGACAACTAAAACCCTGAATTATAGGAAAAGAACAATGCCAACCTCGTAGTCACGTTTCCCGTCAAAATCCATCGACTTTAGCGCTGCAGTTTCATTAACGGTAAGGACCATCAAATGGAGACGTCCAAAGTAGCAATAATGGACGTCCCGCAACGACGAGGGGCTGATCCAATTGGCGATGAATGATGTAAATAATCAGGGGACGTTTGTCTTGCCCGCTGGATTGAGGGACGGATCTCCCTCGATCGGAATGGACGGGAAAAATGAACTCCAAAGGCATTAACATGGAAGGGGGTCATGTGCAAAGCACCAACTTTTTTAAAAGGCGCAAACTCCCTCCACTTAAGATAGATGTCCCTTATCCCCAAACAAACAACCCTCATCCCAAAATAGACGTCCCTCATCCCAGATCAAACGTCCCTCGTCTAGAAACAAATGTCCCTTGACTTGAGACTACATTGTTCTGCCCATAACGGATGTCCTTAGTCTCACAACGGATGTCCCTCAACTTAAGACTACGCCGTTCAGGTCGTAACGAACGTCTGTCTTTGGTTGAGGGACATCCATCTTTGGTCGTTGCATGAACTTGAACCAGTTCAACTCTACTTATATAATCACAAATGATGTCCTTTGAGCCCTAGCTATTGCCGAGAGACATTTCAACTTCCTCCGACCAATTCGAATTTCCAAAATCTCTCCTCACGTTTCTAGAAGCAGAAAATGGCGTTGAAGACCGTTCAAGTGATGATGAAGTGTAAAGGGGCTCCCTTCGAGGCTGAAGGTCGATCATAGGGTGATTCGATCCTTCCCAGCTGTAATATCCCGAATTTATCATTGAGCTGAATCCAGTGCTTAAGTGATAATTTTGGGAATGATAGGAGCAGAGTTGGACAAGTAAAGATATTAGTCAAGAGAAATGCATTTGGAATAAATGAATTATGATACCCCCGTTATGTTCATAATTAGCTTATGGGAAGAATTGAGATCAATTGGAGAATTATTTGGTCATATTTAGAGTTAGATTGGACAATATCAATTAGATTGACAGTTAGTAGAATTAGTAAATATACTTGGATATAATAAGGTTGAAGGTATAGAATTTATAATATTTTAGGGTATATTGGATTTAATGAAGGGTAATGTGAATAATGAATGGTGAAACATTAGGTATAAATTGAGGTTTGGATATTTGGAACAGTGAAATATCGTTTATTAAGAGTAATATATATATATATATGTGTGTGTGTGTGTGTGTGTGTGTGTGTGTGTGTGTGTGTGTGTGTGTGTGTGTGTGTGTGTGTGTGTGTGTGTGTGTGTGTGTGACAAAGTAATCTAGAGAATTAAACGATTTCAAGCATTTGGGATAGGCGGTCAATCGGAGCGGTCGATCAACGAGGTGTCGATTGACAGGCATGATATTGAGGAATTTCTAAAGGAAATGTGGTAGTCATTTGTGACGGTCGCTTCAGAGTGAGGTGAGCGTCCACCTTGATCATCCGACATTTATTGAACATCATATGGAAGGTCTAACTAACGTCTGGAATCATAGGAGACATCGTTAAGCATGTCTGAAGTTGAAAGGAATGACGTTATATGCATTTGAACGACGAAGTGTTGCTGAACATTGATGGGTTGCCAACTCTTGACCTTCTGTCTTCTCGCGGGCATTGATGAGGCGTTGAAAAATTTCCTATAAATAGAGGGGATTAGCAGCGTGAGTTCACAGAGAAGAAAAGATAATGTTACTTTGCTGAATTTTCATGGAAACCGTAAGCTTCTGGAGTTTTGGTTTGAGAGAGAGATAGAAGGCCAAGTGGATTTCGGTGGTTGGCCATCAGTGAGGAAGGAGTTGTAGTGATTAGTCTGTGAAAGGAAAGTGAGGATATTCTTTGGATGCAAATAGTGAGAAGCAATATGGGTTTCTAGAGTTTCTAAAGGAGCCAATTGGGAGTGAGGTTGTTTTGGAGAATCGGTTCTTTAAGAATGCTTCTATGAAGCAGTTTGGTGTGGGTGAATTGAGAGAAATCCTATAAGTTTTGTGAAGACGAGAAGTTGCAAGACCAAGAGGATATTTGTAAGGAAACTTTTGGTGTTCAGGTATTGGATTCTTTCCGTTTGTACTCTGTTGTATAATTAGGATGAAAGTTATATGCTGTCTATTGGAAGATTGTCTTGGCAAAATAATAGGGTTATTAATTGAGGTTTAAGTGTTGTTGATTATTTATATCAAGAGGGAAATATTGGTGCAATTATTGCCTCAATTGTTATAGCTTGTTGGTTTATTAAATTAAGGATATGGTTAGGACACTATAAGGAATAAGGTCTTACATGTTGGTTAATGATTATAACCATTAGGTTGGTCGTTGGATAGTATTGATCTTGGGATACTTACTGCTAGTTGTTAGAGTTGTTTATTTGGGAATCTTTATTGATTATCTCATGTTTTTAATAACTACGTTTTTGTGAAGAATCTTAAAGTGTTAAACCATTAAAGCTAAGGACTTCAGGTACGTGATATTGCATGTGTTTTGTCTGAAAGGGCCCACATCACGAGAATTAAGGGAGTGTTTAGCGTTTGTTTAATTGATTGTTATGAATTGTATATTTATTAGATTTAAGTTCAATCTCTTAGTTAGGACGGATCACATTTTAAGGATATGAGCAAAGAACACGTTAGATAGGATTGTATGTGCACGACAATGTTAAGACTTGAAATCCTAAAGTACACGAAAATGAAATATACGTAAACAGCTATGGTCCGGTTGGTTACGCTCGGTATAGAAATCAAAGTATACGAAAATGAAATGAAAGTAAATAGTTGTTTTTGTGGACCGGTTAATTACGCCTGACATAGATACCAAAGATTAGTAAACATGTAATACCCCAACCTTTTTTAAGTTGGATAATTATTTAATTATCGGGGTACTACGAAGGACGTATTCATAAGAATTCCATTTATTGAGATTAAATGGAATTTACTATATTTAAAATAAATATTAATTTAACGAATTTAAATCATAATATTTGGGATTTATTATAATTGTTGTACATTAAGGATTAATTTAATTATTTTACATTAAAGAATTAATTAGGAAGAATTAAAATATATTAGAGTTAAAAATAGTTAAAATGAGGGAAGGGGAAAGAATGAACCGGTTCAGTCAAACCGGTTCACTTTGGTTGGTTCAAGCTAGCGGTTTAGAATTAAAAGGGGGAGATTTTACATTGGCCTTCGGCCATTTATGCAGAGAGAAATGAGGGAGTGAGATCGAGAGGAGACAAGAGCCGGCGACGAAGGAGAGCGAACGAGCGAGGCGAGCTCGGGTACCTGAATGGAGACGAGGTGGGTTTCCGGCGGTGTGCAACTGTAGGCAGTTGCGGTGGCGACGACATTGGTCGCGGCTAGGGCACGGTTTTGGCAATTTATGTGGGACAAATTGGGACTTTCGCTGTGGCATTTTTCGACTTTGGGCGAGGTTGTTGAGGTAAGCCCAGTCGATTTCTTCATCCTCCTCTGTTCTCTGATGGTCAGTGTTGGCAGGGGATTGGGGAGGCGATTTGCGGGTGGCAGGGGCGATGGGAATGGATGTTTAAACTGGATCGGCCGAAGGCCTTGGACCATCTTGCTGTTGGGTTCGAATTGGTCTGGCTCATACCCTACAATAGGCGACAACAACAGTGTGGGCGAGTGAGGAACACACTGTAAAACTGGGCACTGTTGGTCGGGCGTGCTGAAGGGCTATAGGGTGTTTGTCTTCTGGGGGAAAGATAAAATGGCAGGGAGCATTGTGTAGGGGGGATTTCTCCTGGATGTCGAGTGGAGCTCTCTAGAGGGAACTCTCGGGTGTGCTGAAGGAGCTGAACCGTGAGCTGCTGTCCATGTCCAGGAGCTGGAGCTGCTGCTGCGTGAGCCATTGAGTGTGTTCTTCATTTGGTAAGACTTGGGTGTGTCTTGGCCATGTGGAGACCCTACACCTCATGTGTGTGCATGAGTGTGTGAGTCTGTACGTTTTCTATGTTTGAATATTCCTTCGTTGTTATATAGGTATGTTTTCTATGCTTCTTGTTGTATGTTTTGGATGCTGTGTGTCTTTGTGCAGGTAGTGTAGAATGCTAGATTACTATGTTGCTCTGTGATAGTGCGAGCCTATATATTTTCTATGCTGGGTTGTTCACGTATATTCTTGGTTGATGATTTGTAGATAATATCCTTAACTGATTATATGAATTGGCTATAGATTTTCGTTGCTCTGTGTTATGTCCATGTTGTTAGTTCATTGCCTTGTTATTAAGTATGTTGTTAGTTCTCTATTAAATGATGTTGTTAGTTGATGGTTGCTTTGTTGATGTTGTGGGTTGTTTCGTTGATGGCTTTGCTTGTATTATGATTAGTTTGGTTGCCTTATATATATTAATTGGTTGAATAGACTATTTGATAAGTATGTTAATTAATAACTTAACTAATTTAGTAGTTATTGATTAAGTTGTTAATTTATTAAAAGCTGTTAATCAATCCCTTAGTGTAATTAACTAGTATTCCAAGCACGTAATCAAATTAGTGTGTCCCTTTATTGTTAGTTGGTGTTAGCCTATATGATTTTCTATATATTCTCTGTTGATATGTTGCCTTGCATAATTCCTGTTGTGAATAAATCCCCTAAGCATGCTATTTAATTCGAGTGATTATAACTAGTGTAATTAACTAATGTGTTGAGCATGTTAACCCAATCGTTAATTCGTCAAGCATGTTAATCTAATTAATTTAATTAATCTAAACAAGTTAATTACTATAAGCATGTTAATAAATTAGGTTATAAACTCTTCAATCCCGTTATCGCTTTTAATGTATTAAATTACTGCTTTGAAATGTATGTTATTGTCGTGCATATTTATGTCCATTATGGTTGTTATATGAACTCTCTTATATGTTGTATGTGCCTTTAGGATAGGCTTAGAGATCATAACGATAGAAACAATTAGGAACACCACCACGAGGTGGCCACACGCATTAAGTGAGGAAAAACACTAATCATTCCCTTATCGGGATTACAAGACTCCTTAACATAATTAATTAGAATCCGTAGGATTTCCTAAAATACGTAATTAAACTAGTTGCTTGGGGCGGACCCATTCCAAAGAATTCGAGTGGCATATCATCTTGCATAAACTCATTCTCTTACTAGGTCTTTAGGCTCACGTCTTACTTGTGGTGTAGGTACACGCACGCGCAGAGTCTTCGAGCAAATGAAGAAGCAGTTGATGAAGGATTTGCATGCGCAAGCTTGTGGTTGGCCAGACTATGAGAAGTGAGAGACAATTGAGATGTAATTAAATTAAGTTTCCTTTTCTTAAATTGTAATTAAATGTTTAGTTTATTTTGTTACAATATTTACACTTCCGCAATGTTTTATTTCCCCAATGTTTTACTTACGAAATGTTTTAAAGTGTTCTTAACGGCCCGACTTGCACTCTGATATTTCTTTCATAAAAGCTTCGAATTTTAACGCTTTTTTTTTTGGGATTTACGAAAACCCAGGTCATTACAAAACAGATGTAGACCGGTTGATTACGCTTGGCACAGAAATCAAGATAAGTAAACGGATGTTTGTGTAGTTCGGTTGGATACACCCGATGCATAAATGGAATAAATAACAGTAAAAGACACGAACAGTAACAGAGAAACAAAACAGAAAACTGTATACAATGTTATAGAAATTGTATGTGTTTTATGTTTATACCATGTACTGAGCTTTATGCTCATAGTTAGGTCCCATTGATGTAGGTAAGGAGTCGATGATTGGATAAAGCTGTTAAAGGACGTAGCTGATGGAGTATTGTTGTGTGGAAATTTGTGCTGTTGGTGACATTAACCTTGTGGTTATGACTCACAGAAATGGAATAATTATGTTTAAAAAGTTTTTAAGTATTTTATGACTTCAAATAAATGTTTTAAGTGTTTATTTAAATAATTAGTTTGTGGTATTTGAATGTAAAAGACTTCTGCTGTATGTCTACTCTAAGACTTCTGTTGTATGTTTATGACTCTAGTTTTCAGTTATGCAAATGATTTAAAGAAAAAAAAATTTTTATACAGAAAAAGTTACGGGATGTTACACCCCCTGTCTGTAGAGGCACAACTTGCATGGGTGTTCAGCACAGCGTCTTCCAAGGAAAGGTACAATATGACATTATACACTGTAATGTAATTATATCTATGAGGGTAGAGTACAATGCGTTCGCAAACTTTGGAATAGAGGAAATGTTCGAGCGCATTGGATTAGCTGAGTTGTGCACATTGTGGGGGGTATTATTGTGAGAGGATAGTCAAGTTATTTTGCTCAAATTTGGAGTTAAGCAGATACTTCCCAACTGTGCTGAGGAATTATCTGTTTGAGCAACATATTAGGCTAACTCTGAAGGAGTTAAATGATTTGATTGGATGCTCCACTGAGGAGTCGACAGAGGAATATTTTCATGTATCCAAGTACTTGGACTTTGTAAAACAAGGAGAAGGTCTGACATTGCTGAAGCAGTTACATCGCAACAGTGGGTTGGTTGTCCCTCCCAAGGAGTGAAGAACTAATGAAAAAAGCACTTTATGTGTACAATCAAGTGATATTTGCTCGGATGAGGCTGAAAAAAGTAGGAGGGGAGTAGGTATTCAAGGGTACAAACACTCCCTCCACGTTGGCTGCACATCCTCCATCTACATCAGCTGCACAACCTCAATCAAAGTCAGCTGCATAGACTCCTTCGACGTCAACTGCACTAATTCATTGGACGTCGGTTGCACAACCATCACATCAAGTGGAGGTGGAGGATAATATTGTTCATCCCCCTTCTCAATCCTCGCTCTAGGTACTGATCACTGAGGGGAGGTGGAATGGGCTTGTCGCCAAGTTAGATAGACTGAAGAGGCAAATTGACAATATTCAAGCCACTCTACTACAAATGAAAGATGAACTGAGGAGGATTGCAACATCTCCTCAAGCTCCCCAAGAGCCCAGCCAGTAGCTCCTCCTGCATCTTCCAATGTCAGACTGAACGGATGTCAGTATGTCTTTTAGCTTAGATGCACTTTCCATAGTGCATTAGTACTATGGTTTAAGAATGCGTTACAACTGTGCAGATCTCCTATCATCAGGTAACTGTCCTCTCATCCAACCGTTGCCAAAATTCAGAAGATATTGGCAACGAGTCCTCCATCGAAGGAAGCAATTCCAAATCCTGCTTCACTGCTAAAATTGCACATGGTATGCCTTTAATTTGGTTTTGTACAATGTATTGTTACACTTACTAGTCTGAGGGTCGTGCTTAAACTGATTGTTCATTGCAGCTTGTGAACTTAATGGAGGAGTTCATGAGATTGACACATGCAAATACCAAGAAGGATGTGGAAACATGTGGTATGCTTTGCGGCTCTAGGGTAAGAAATAATATCATTTCAAAATTATTCTCAGCTTTGATTTTATGCTGAAGACATCGTGCGGCGTATTGTCTTTTTTCAGAATGACAATTTTTATGCCATAACAACTCTCATCGTTCCAAAGCAAATGTGGACAGTGGACTCAGTAAGAATGTGTAATCAATGTTTAAGAGAAAGGATTCCATCCTCACAATGACGTCCCTCCGGAGGACCTTTTTGAGCACTCCACTCATGTTGAGATCAACTACGACTTGTAGTTCAAGGTCGTCGATCTCCAGGCCAAACCTCAAAAAAGATAATTGTACATTGTACATGTCAGTTATTGTACATTTGTTTGACAATATTATTGTCGTACATTTATTTAGTTGAGATATTGTACAATTGAGTTATTGTATCTTTATTCATCTATGTTTTCATACATTTTTTCAATTGAGATTTTGTACAATTGAGTTATGTGTTATGGTATGCTGGTTGTTGTTGGCTTTTTAGTGTTGTTGTTGTTGTTAGTATTATGGTTTGTATTCTAGTTGTTGTTGGTATTTTGTTTTTTTTTTGGGTGAGGGACGTCCGTTATAAGGTGAAGGGCATCCGTTTTATAGTGAGAGACATCCATTTTTGGGTCGATTGTTCCTTTTAAGGTGAGGGACGTCTATTTTTGGGCTGAGTGTTCATTTTATGACGAGGGGTGTCTATTTTGTGTATAGGGACGTTCGTTTTGTGCAGAGGGACGTCCGTTTTGTGCAGAGGGACCTCCATTTTTTTAGCAGATAAGTGTCCCTCAAAATGACTTACAGTTTCATTTTATAACTCAAATGACAGTTTCATTGACATAATAGATTTTTGCCCAATACAATACATTCATCCATTGCATTAGCAAAACAATACATTCATTTAGAACTATTTGAAACTTAATTTACAAACATCAATGAGGAGACCTACTCTTACATCCATCAACAATCAAGTTTGTTTACATCCATCCATCACCAAACAAGTTCATTTACATCCATCCATCAACAATTAATTTTTTTTCATCCATCATAACCAAACAAGTTCATTTACATCAATTCATCAACAATTAAGTCTGTTTACATCCATTTATGTACAATTAGGTTACTAACAAATAAACAAACAAATAAAATAGCACCAATAGAAGCTACATAGTTAAGGATGCGGGTGTGGGGCAATAGACTCCTGCAAAACAAAAATGTAATTCTATGTCATATAAAGAACACATAGTTAGTATAACGTTTGAAAGCATAACAATCTATGCACCTATATCTCGGCAACAGTGGTAAAACCCATAAAGGTGTCTTGTGAGTGTCATGCTCTACAGCCACTTGCCATGCTAATGGCTGAGCCTCCACCTTGACAAAAACGGACATTGTGGCCCACACCTTGACAACGACTACATATCATGGGGTCATTTCTTCTGTTGACGATCGTGCGGCTACGGGCTCGTCTGCATCCCGCACTCTTTGCTTTCGAGGCCGCCCTGGGAGTCTCTTAACCGGCGGTGGCAAAATTTGATACTAGTTCGTTTTAGGTCACATGTGTTGGCCAATAATAGGTCGGGCAAAGTGGGAGTACATCCTCATGTATGTTTCCCGATGATACGATATATGATCATAATCCTCAACTGAAGTCCTCATAAAATATATACGTGGGATGACATGCACGCATGAGATTCCAGTCAGCTCCCACCAGTAATAGTTATAAGTGCATACCGTTCGTTACCGTCACTAACCTCAAATCGATTATCTTGTGCACATGTTGGACACCAATTATGAGCCACATGTTTTAGCTTAGCAAGCTTCTTTTTGGTCTTAGGGCACAATAAGTCTGTCGACTTTGCCATCTTGTCATGTTTCTTAATGACCCTACACATGAAGTCCATTTTAATCATTTCGAATATTGTGAGGATCAGTTTGTCCCGAGCTGGTAAGAGCCATGCATTGTAGGACTCATACAAATTATTAAGGCTTATGTCACACTTTCGGATGAAATTAAAAGCATGATTTAACCAAAATCTTGGGTTGATGTTTTGCATATATGTGCGTGTTGTCTGGTTGACCACAAATAGTTTATTTGTCTCTTTTTCAAATTTCAATGATGATGTGGCCCTACCTGCCTTCCACATGATATCCTTGTACAAATTGACTCGAATTCTTTTTTAAATTGACATACAAGTGTTTGAGGCAGAAACGATGCTCAGCTACTGGTGCATATTGTTTGATAGCAAGCACCAACCCCTTCTGTCGGTTGGAAAGAAATACCCATCCTCAACCTATATCATTGTCTACATCCAAAAGGAAGCAACACAAAAACCAAGACCAGGAGTCTCTGCATTCTGATTCAACAATTGCCACAACAACTGGATAAATTTCATCATTGCCGTCAATGCTGACGATTATGAGCAACTGGCTTTGGCATGACCCTTTTAGGTGACAGTCATCCAGGCCAATGACAGTCTACCAAACTCCCTCGAACCTCTCTTGTACACATCCAAACACATGTACATCCTTTTAAATATTAGACTTAGACTGGGCGTAAGATCATTCCTATCTACAATCACCAACAATGTGCTGCCAGGATTGGATCTTCGAATCTCTTTTCCATACAACCACAGTCGCTTGTATTGTTCATCACCATCCCCTTCGTTTAGTTTCCAAACTACATTCCTAGCCCTTCTAGCAAAACCCAGGGTAATGTTGATATAAAAATCCTTCCAGATAGTCTCAATGATGGAAGGGATGTCCCACGTGCTGAGTTTTAAACCTATACAAATATTGGTTTGCCACTCATTTGACAAAAGCGTGTTGGCTTTCCATCTGTCGTGCACAGGTATGAACCTCGTTATAGCTCTTAATTTGAAAAGTAAGTTCTTTTATTTTTTAAGTGTGAAACCACCAACTGCATCCATCCTTGCACACGGTAGTCAACCAATGACATTATCTTTTGGCGAACTTTATCTCGTGCCCATTCTTCAAAGCATAATCAACCACTTCTTCTCTAATTTCATTCAATGAACTATACTTCTTCTCCAAACAGAGCTCCGAGGACGAACATTCTAGTTGAGGATGCATACTCTCTACCCAATCATCATCTTCTGATTTCCATATTGAATGAAGCTCCATGTCTAGGATGTTGAGATTGAATGCACCTCTATACCAGCTTCGTGATAGAATGCAGGTTGCTCATCAGCCTTGACTGCCAAAATAGGATCCACCTCCATTCCGCAATTACTGGTTTCTTCAACAATGGATGTTGCAACACTCCTCGATGCCATTTGATGTAAGCACTCAAAAACTTCACAGTTCGATTGTGTTAAGGGATTTAGGGTTGCTTGCGCTAGCAGAGGATGTCCTTTGCGATTATATAGGTAGAGTTGAACTGGTTCAAGTTCATGCAATGACCAAAGATGGACGTCTCTCGACCAAAGATGAACGTCTGTTATGGCTTGAACGAAGTAGTCTTAAGTCGAGGGATGTCTATTGTGAGACTAGGGACGTCCGTTATGGGCAGAACAACATAGTTTCAAGTCGAGGGACATCCATTTCGGGATGAGGGACGTCCAATATGGGAAGAGGGACGTCCGTTTTGGGACGAGGATCGTCCAATTTGGAACAAGAGACGTCAGTTGTGGACAGAGGGATGGTCGTCTTAATTGAGGGAGTTTGCGCCTTTTAAAAAAGCGGGTGTCTTGTACGTGACCCTCTTCAACGTTAACACCTTTGGAGTCCATCCTGGTGGTCCATTTCGAACGAGGGACATCCATCTCTTGATCCAATGGCCATGAACCATCACACAAGGTGCCTTTAGGGAATGGCCTAAATCCATCCTAGCCATCCATTCCGATCGAGGGACGTCCATCCCTCAATCCAACGGGCAAGATGGATGCCCCTCAATTATTTATGACCTTCATCGCCGGTTGGATCAGCCCCTCGTCATTGTAGGACACTCGTTGTTGCTACCTTGGACATCTCCGTTCGACAATCCTTGACGATAATGAAACTACGGCGTTAACGTCGACGAATTTTGATGGGAAATGTGACTACGAGATCTGCATTGTTCTTTTTTAATAATTTAGGGTTTTAGTTGTCTGCAAATTTTCTTTAGGGTTTGCGGTGTTACTGATCCTAAACTATAGGTTTTGCGGTGTTAATTTCCCAAACAAATATTTTTTCCCCCTATGGCATTATCTTCACATAAATAGTTGGGGCATGTAAAAAATCAAAACAATTCAAACAATTAACTCTCTCCCTATTTAGCAATAAACAAATATAATAGTTGATGAGTAAAATCAAAACAAATCAATTATATTTCTCCCCCTTAGAATACCAATTATTGGGAAAAACAACTAAGTCTTGATATCAATAGAAATAATTCAACTTATATTAATTGTAAGAATGAAAAATATTTAATCTTTGATAAAAAAGATATTCAAATTAAAACTACTTCTCCCTATGTGTCAATGTACAAGTTCATAAACAATGGGGATAATATATTACCACTAGTGGGATTTTCAAAATTTGAACTATAAGATACCAATTGTTAACATCCAAATTCAAAATAGCTCATTTCCTCAAAATCAAATACAAACATATTAAATTTTAACCTATTTGCAAACTATCAATTCAATTCAAATCAAGAGTATAATTCATTAAGCAATTTAAACAAACTAATTGCATACTGTTGATTCAAAAGAGAAAAACACCTAAGCATTTTTCTTAGGTACCCAAATCTTTTTTAGTTCTTTAATCTTAGGAGTGATTCTTTTAGGAACCAAAACCAATTTAAAGTTTGCCATTTTATCATTCAATTTTAATGGGCAACAAAATGATTTATGTCCTACACAGTTACAAGTATTACAAATAGTAGGACAAACAAAGAAATTTTCATAATTTTTTTTCTTTGCATAGGGTTGATAGCCAATTCGGGCTTTATCAAATGTAACAATTTGCTTTCCTAAAAGCATGTTAAAATTCTTGTTACCATTTGTGAGTTTAAGCACAATAGAGTTCAAATAATTATTTTTAGCTTTCAATTCACAAACATCAAATTCAAAATATTTAATAGTACCAACCAAATTATCATTCATGTTTTTCAACTCACAAATTTGTTTCTCAAAAGATTGAATAATCTCAACATTTGATGAAAAAATATGTTAAATTGTTCATATTACTCATTAAAAGCATCAAGCAATTTATCTTCATCAAAATTTTCTTCTAAATCACTAGAAGAAACATTTACCTTATTTTCTTTAGCCATGAAGCATACATCAGCCATTTCCTCATCTTTGAAGGATGTGTTTTCTTCATTATCAAATATTTGATTTGTACCTACATGTGTAAGCTCAAGTACTTTCCAAATATCATATGCATTTACACATGCTTGTACTTTATTAAATCCATTTATACTCAAAGCACAATATAATATGTTCATGACTTTAATATTTAAACTCAAATTATGTTTATCTATATCATTGAATTCATAAGATAATCTAGGAACATTTATTCCATTTTTAATGATATGTAATTAATCATAATCTATAGATTGCACAAAATAAGGAGGTCTAGTAATTGATTGACTCTCAACATGCATGTTGAAAGCCATAATATTTATACCAAAAATTTGTCAAAAGATTTATAACAAGAAATTCAATCAAATGAACAAATTTATACAATATGCATAATATTAGACAAAAATTTTATTAACTTCGCTCTGATATCACTTGTTGGACCGTATGCACACCTAAAGAGGGGGTGGGGGATTAGATGAGCTAACTTTTTTGTGCGATATTGATTATTCTATCCCTAAGTGATTTAACACAAATAATGCATACAATCAATAGCAGATATAAGAGATAAGGGTTAGAGAGATTGGCACTAGTTTGTTCACGCAGTTCGAAAAACTCGTATGTGTCCATGCTCCAAGTTTTACACTTAGAGATCCTTAATCACCTAACCTCCTTGGTTTGTAATGATTGACTTTACAGGCGTAAACCAAACCTTTACAATTTTGAATATTCACAAGGTGTCACCTTTTCATTTTGACTATTCACGGGGCGTCACCCCTTTGATTGATCTTCAAGAGCATCTATCTAGCCTTTGTTGACTGATGGGGGGCGTCACCCTTTGATTGCTCTTTACAAGTGTCAATCCAGCCTCTTATGACTGTTTTAGGGCGTCACCCTTTGATTGCCGTTTAAGTACAAAAATTGGAAATATAAATCACAACGTAGAACCTAACTCTCAAAGATATAATATCAAGCTGAGGATTGAGAGAGTTAGACCTATGCACTCATTTGGTTGAAGAGAATTTGTGTAGAGATTTTGGTACTATTCTCTCTTGGTTAGACTTCAATTTGTAGTGCTCCAATTTATAGAAACAGCTCGACCAGACGACCACTCTCCATTAGGTCGACTGCCACCCAACATTTGGAATGTTACCGTTGTGAAATTTTGTCATATTGGTCGACCACTTTGTCAGCCCCGGTTGATCACTTCTTCACATCTTAGACTTCGCTCTACTCTGTCCATTTTCCGATTGACCATTCTCCGGTCGAGCGTTTTCTAGCCGTTGTAAATTTCAAAGCTCATTGTTTGATTTTCGGTCAACCACATCTTCAACATTGGTCGACCGCTTCCCTATTCTGGCTCTTTTGCAACCTCTTTGGTCGACCAATCTTGAGTCCAAAGTTAACATATACTCCGTGTTTTGCATTTCTTAAGTCTTCTAAATCCTAATTATCAATATATAAGTTCCATGAACTTAGGCTTGTATTAAGGGTATTTTCAATTAATATTAATAACGTATTTACACGATTAAACAAATCCATAATAAACAACTTATTTAAACAATTAAATAGTCATCATCAAAATAAATAATATAATGTCTAATAGGCTAACAAGGTCGACCTCTTGTGCATGTATCAAAAACTTGATGCTCTCTGGAGTTATTTAGGACGATCACAATTTCTGTCGGTCTACTGTATGTGGTTGTCCTACACATGGCATGGTCGATCACTTTGGCAGATCTTCAAAAATTCATTGCTCTTTGGAGTTTTTTTGGATGACTTCTCATGTAATACCTCAAAAATATATTTCTTTTTGATGATGTACTAAATCTAGATAATGTTAATATATATGAATAGTTCATCTTATTATACGACGGTAAGTGTTAAGTCATGCATGGAAAGTGTATGGTTAACGTCGAAAGATAATCTAAGTATGAAAAACTTGGGAAAAATTTGTATTTGTGAGGTTTGGAAGCCTGGGGACGCCACTCCAGACGACTTGGTGCATCCGCACAACTGTGGAGATGCGCCCCTGTGCCTTAAGATGCCATGGGGATGAGGTTTTGGCGTCCTGAGTGCTGCGGACAAAGAGGCTCGCGTCTGATTTGAATCTGTACAATTTATAACTCATTTCGGACGACGCAGACGAGGATGGTTCGTGTTTGATTTGAATATGTACAATTCAGAACTGATTTCGGACGACTTGCGGATGAGTGCGAACAAAGATGGCTCGCGTGCGATTATACTCTGGACAATTTTATGACACATTCGGATGAAATGCGGATGAAGATTCAGACGAGACATCTTGTCCAAAAGACACCTACGGACGGTACGGACGATACTTTGGGACGCATCTTCTCATCCCAAATTGAGGTTTGGACGAGTGTGGACGACACTTCGGATACTCGACTCATCTGAATTATCGGGAAAATCTAAGAAACCCATTTTATATTCCTTCTCTCTCTTCCGATTTTGTAAGCCACAATACAAAACCTCTCTCTCTAGCCTACCACTACAGCGTCCAGCTCTCCCCTGAGGTTGTGGAAACTTTTCCACATGGCAATGGGTCATTGGACCACTTCCTCTTGAATTGGGTGATTTGGCAGCCTTCCTCCTGCATTTTATCCTCTGCATTGCCAGCTCTCTCCTCCCTTCCATCTATATAGGTAAGTTTCTTGCGAAATTACTCTTGTCTGGCAATTGTGAGGTGTTTATGAGGGTGTCACTCTGCTGAGAAGAAATTTGGTGAAGTGGTGTGAGTTGTATTGGATAGTTGCTGGATTAATTGCTATTGGATTTCAACTGTGAGGTGAAGCAAGGAACTATTGAGAAATTGGAAGGATTAGAGATAAACATTGGCTGCTAATTGCTAATATTTTGCTACTGTGCTTACTATTTTGCTGTGATTTTTCTGTTGCAAGATTGAGGTAAGGATTGAAATTTGTAGTTTGCCAAGGGAGGCTCTGCATTACGGGTTTTGTTTGCTAGTTTGATTTTATTGTTTAGTGCTTGAATGTAAAGCATGAATGTTAGTTCAGTAAATTGTTATGTTGTTAATTGGATGAAAGACATGCAATTGATAGTGGATTTTGAATTGGATGAAAAACATGATCAATGGAAATCGGTAGTTATCCTGTAGTTTATGATCTGAACTGAACTTGGTAGAGTATTGGAAAATTACACTGTCAATTTCTTGGAATCATGGTCAATATGCTTTGTGACTGGATAGGAAATGAGTAGCTAGAGTGTAAACTACTGCTCAATGATTTGAACTGAACTTGGTAGAGTATTGGAAAATTACACTGTCAATTTCTTGGAATCATGGTCGATATGCTTTGTGACTAGATAGGAAATGAGTAGCTAGAGTGTAAACTATTGCTCACATGTTACCATGGAATCCTTATGTTTGTATTAAACTGTGACATTGTGAAATGCTGTCATCATATGAACTGCTCACTATAGATGTAAGTACAGTAAACTGTTCTGGTGTCCACTATTGATATCATTGTGTTTAGTATACACTTGTCGACTAAATTGTTGAATCAAATCTGAGAAAGACCATGATAATTAGTTGGATAATGATGAAGTTGAATTCTATATCTAGTTGGATCTAGACATGTTTATTCTTGCTCGCATCGTTAACGAACAATACAGTTACTTTGTCTTAATTTAAATAATTGCTGAAATCTGGATATTTGATAGATTAACATAGTGCCTTTCAATTGAGTTTCCGACTTGCCATTGTAATTAAATTGGTTGTGTTTCCATTTTATGTTGCTTTCTATGATTTTGTTCGTGGCATTCATGCATCATCCTAGGGTTTATGAAATTGTACATATTGTATGTCATCTTAAAATATATGTAAATAGTCATGTGGGGGTTCAGGAGGATTGACAATGGTTCTCGTGGTGACACCTCTATTGGAGTGCTTACTCTTACTTAGGGGGTGGTGAGGTACGGTTAAGACATGGGAATCGTAAGATTCTCAATTCTCTTGTTCTGAAATCCCCAAAGCCTTCAACAAAAGTGTATGAGTATGGCACGTAGCGACACCCCTATTGGAGTGTTCCCTTTTCGGTAATACGGTTAAGCTACGTGATCAGTTGACTTACCCATCGCCTCGATGAACAGATGAGATACAGTTCTCCTCTGTAATGCATCATGTGATCATGCATCATATGCATTTGCATATTAATTCTGATTCTTAGTGGGCATCAGACTCATTGTTTTTCCGTAATATAGGTGATTATTATAATGAAGATGACATGCCAATAGAGGCCCTCGTGTTATCAACCGATTTGACTTGTTGGGTGTGGCTCATGTGATTTGGGACTTATCAGTATTTTGGGAAAAATGGTATTTTGGTAACTTACTATTAGTGGTGTTTTGAATATTATAAGCTGGTACTTTTGTGATAAAATCATTTTGAACCTATGTTGTGAAATTATATTCTGCACGGTTTACTCTGATTTCGTTTTCTTCTAAAATGAATTTCAAATGTTGAATAAATTAAGCGAAAAATTTTATATGACGCATTTTTAAAATAAGAAAAATGTTTTTAAACTTAGGGGGCGTTACATCTCAACTTAGGCAGATCAACCGCTTATGCAATTTTTTTTATTGAAATTGTTTAAGTCCTGTAAACTTTAACTTTAACTGTAAAGATTTAGCAAACATGTTAATACATCAAAATATTCACTTTCGACGATATTTCCAATGAGTTCAAAAATTTATAAATCACATTCGAAGTTATTCATATAATAATTATCATTATCAACTTAGATATATTCAATATCAAAATAATTCATAAATAACTTAGAATTAAACACTCAATTAATTATGTTCATCATTAGCTTAATTCCTATTATGCTAATAGTTCCTAATATTAACTTTTTTGTAGCTAGATAAAGACAAAAAGTAGATTTAGAACAAAGTTCTGTATATTGATAATGGAAATTGATAACTAATACAATACTACTCTATTCCCTTTATAGGTACTAGGGAAGGTCGTAGATAATAAATCTGTCAGAGAATAACTCCAACTATCAAAAAATAACAAAGTACATAAGCATATTTACAAGGAATATACTAACAGATAAGAATTATTTATGAAATATTGTAGGAATAAAAATAATAGAAAAAATCATTATAACCAATTTGCCACATAAGTGAAACACACTATATGAAATGTTGAACTTAGTCGATGAAATGTTGAACTTAGTTGTTCAATATAAAGAAGTTGTAAATCTATCTTACATGAAGTTAGATAATATTTCATGTCAATATAATATTGTCGTGTTTGACTATTGTCATTGATGTATGCAAAATGAATTAGCTTGTTTAAGGTTTTTTTTTTGCACATTAAAGAACTAATCTCTTTGCAATCCTAAAATAGATAATATCTCTCAATCACAAACAATTTACTAACTCTAACAAGCAAACAAATCACGAAGTAAGCAATAAGTTAAAGAGAGAGATATGATGCAAACACAAGTTGTTACACTCAGTTCGATCAAACTATCTACGTCCATACTTGATGTGCCCCAAGGACCTGTCGCTTGAGCCCAAGCTAAGGGCACCTTTATTTCTAACTTTTTATTTGTTTTGTAGGTGTTTAATTTTCTATCCAATTTGGAGGAAAGCTTTATTCAATGTCACAGAGAGGATTTGGTGTATTTGGACTAGTGGATATCATGCAATCATAGAAGAAAATTAGGAGCTGTCCAAATCCGCCTAGAATCTGAGCAGCAGATGATCAAGGGCTATTTGGACAACCGAGACGGTGTCGTTTCAACTTTAGTCCTTCATATCAAATGCAGCCAACATAAAGAGCTTTCCAAGGACATATTGGGTGCTTTATTTGGGTTTGGTTTACTATATCTAATATCCCTTTTTCAGAGACTGATTTTCCAAAATCGGATTTATTGTTTTGTTATTTTTAAAGGGCTGTTTAGGATATTTTCTAATTAGGGTTATTTTAGTTTTTTTTTTCCTTTAGTGTACCACTCTTAGGGTTTTAAAAAGCCCTCTTTGCTGCAAATGAAACGAATTTTTGAATTGAAGAAATTTGGAGTGCTCCTTGAAGCCTAGCCACGGCCACCCTCCATTTGCGCCAATTCATCCACCACCCAAGCAAGGTGCCTCTTGAAGCTTCTCAACCTTGCATCATTGGGATATTGCCTCTTCCAATCTTCATCTTCAAGGTAGGATTGTGGTGTGGAGGCAAGAGAACTATCCAACCTTGGAGAGTGTTGGTTTTCGGCCAACCCTAAAAATCGCCCTCTCACTTAGGAGGTCCGCGAAACTCATTTCTTTCTTATTTTTCGTGAGGCTATTAAGAACTATTCTTCTGATTGATTAACTTATGTTATGGAGGTCTGATATATGTTGGTTGCTGGAGAAACTCTTGTGGGAATTATTGAATTAAAGGTGATAATTTTCGGATTAATGTTGAGCTGCTGAATCTGTGATTTTTATTGAATGTTATTGTCGCTGATTAGAGCATCTGTTTGAGGCTCTTATGATGACCGTCTCTATTTGAGGTCTTCTAATGATTTGTTCAGGGTTAAGTCAGGAAGTTAATCTCCAAATTTGGGGGTCGTTCGGTATTTGTAACTCAAGTTATTGCGTTTTTTATCTGCACTGCTAAATCTGTTCTGTTGGAAACAGTTTTCAAGTGGTTATCGAAATTGATAGATCTCCTATTCTAGAACTTTTTTTGAGTTGAATTTTTGATACAATCTTCTTGATTATATTGAGTTTAAGTCCTCCAAGTCTCCGTTTTAGCTCATATATAGATTTGGAGTTTTATTCAAGTTATTACTGCTGGGTCGATTATTGTTATTTCTCGAGACAGATTTCACTAAGGCTTCTAAGTGTTTCTTGGAACCTGTCAATACTTCAAGACTCTCCTTTAAAAAGAAAAATCTGCTAACTCTTTCGGTTATAGTTAATTGATCTTCCGGACATCAATCATGCCCTTACAACTCAATGGGTTCACTCTTTCTCAACTCAACAGGTACATGTGGTATTTAGTGTCTAGTACACAATTGTCTAACTTTTCTAGAAAATAAATTCTAAATGATGGAGTAGGTAGAGTCTGTAACATTAAGAGATTTTAAGGGAAAAAAATAATATTTGATTGGAAATTTTATTAAAATAAAATTTCACAGCCAAGTAAAGATTCGTTTTTACTCCCTTAAGCAAAGAAACAAACCCATAAAACACCACCTCATAACCATTATGTCTATAATATGAGAAATTAAACAAAAAATTTTACCAACCTTAGTCCATGATAAATAAAAGCTTTTGAAGTCGACTTTGATGTTAGTGCTTTTATCAACCTTAAACCTTTACTTTAATTCGTCTCTTCAATGATTCAGAAACCCATATAGTGCATCGTAATTTTTGCAGAGATTTTTTAGAGAGACATATCGTTAATTCATTGACATTCTCTAATTTCTCTCCAGGTGATGAAGAAGACAATCATACAAAGGTATCCCTCCACACACACCTTTTTCATTCATGTCTCTTCAATCACACATTTTCAACCATACTTTATACATTTAATAAGATTAGGGAATTAAAACCCAATTAACTTAATGTCTTTTATGCTTAACAACCATCACATTAAGCACTTTAATATTAAATTAATGTTACTTTAATTAACATGGACCATATTACTAGATTATTGTTACATAATCTAACAATCTCCCACTTGGGCCATGTTATATTACTTTTCAGCTGACTCAGCTATTACTTTTCAGCTGACATAACTTGAATTCACAATCAATTAATATAGTGTGCTATAATGTGAATTTATCAAGTTCACTTTTCATAATGAATCGTATAATCAAATCAGGGCAGACATATGTGAATAATGTCAACATGATTCTTTCCATGTATCACAGATTATTCAATTCATTAATTCTGTAATTGAAGAACACTATAAACCTTTCAACTTTAAGTTTGCATAAAGTTTCACATATTATTCATCATCAATAATTGTATACACCATAATATGAAAATAAACAACCATACAAAAACAATATCTTTCATTGAATTCAAAGGAGTTATAAGTTACAAGTTATACATTTACAATCACATAACCAAGGATTTGTCACCTAAACCCATCCTTACAACATGTTCTTTAAAGGCTTTGGGTGGCAATCCTTTCGTCAATGGATCCACTATCATTAAACTTGTACTTATATGCTCAATGCACACCTTTTGTTTTTGTATCTCTTCTTTGACTGCCAAGTACTCTAAATCCATATGTTTTGCTCCTTTCGAGTACTTGTCATTCTTTGAGAAGAATACAACTGCAGAATTATCACAATAAATTTTCAGTGGTCTATCTATACTTTCAACCATACTTAGACCCTGAATTAAGTTCCGTAACCACAATGCTTGAATTGTAGCCTCAAAACACGCTACAAATTCTGCCTCTATAGTGGAAGTAGCAATCGTAGATTGTTTTTCACTTTTCCATGACACGGCTTCTCCAGCTAATAGGAACACGTAACCGAATGTAGATTTCCTCGAGTCTACACATCCAGCATAATCTGAATCCGAATATCCAATCACCTCAAGATGAATCAATTTTCTGTAAGTGAGCAGGTATTCCTTTGTTTCTTGCAAGTACCTGAGTACTTTCTTCGCAGCTTTCCAGTGATCCAATCCTGGATTACTTTGATATCGGCTTAACATCCCTACTGCAAAACTTATATCTAGCCGAGTACATGTCTAGGCATATATTAAGCTTCCTATTGCTAATGCATATGGAATAGATTCCATTTCTTTACGTTCCAAATCATTTTTCGGACATTGCGTTTGATTGAATTGTCCCCTTTCTGAATTGGAGCTATACCAGCAGAACACTTATCCATTCTAAATCTCTCAAGAATTTTATCGATATAACCTTTCTGAGACAATCCCAATAATCATTTCTATCTATCACGGAATATTTCTATTCCTATTACATAGGATACCTCACCCATATCTTTCATTTCAAAATTCTTTGAGAGAAAATCCTTTACATCATGTAACGTTCCTTTATTGTTCGCAATTAGAAGAATATCGTCAACGTACAAACTAGGATACAAAACTTACTCACACTGACCTTTATATAGATACACCGATCAACGGTGTTCTCTATAAAACCGTATGATGTAATGATATCGTTAAACTTAATGTACCATTGTCTGGAAGCTTGTTTTAATCCATAAATTGACTTCTTAAATTTACATACCAACTTTTCATTTCCAGGACATGAAAACCCTTCAGGTTGATCCCTGTACACTTCTTCCTCTAAGTCACCGTTAAGAAAGACGGTTTTTACGTCCATTTGGTGAAGCTCTAAATCATAATAAGCCACCAAAGCCATAACTATCGTTAAAGAGTCGTTCTTTGAAATCGGAGAGAAGGTCACTTTATAGTCAATGCCATCTTTCTGAGTATAACCTTTGGCAACTAGTCTGGCCTTATACCTTTCCATATTACCTTTCGAATCATATTTGGTTTTGAAAATCCATTTACAACCAACGCATTTCTTTCCTTCAGGTAACTCCACTAGTTCCCAAACTTTGTTGTCATCCATAGATTTCAACTCTTCCTTCACATCATTCAACCCCTTTTTGGAATCATTACATTCCATGGCCTTATTGAATGATTCTAGATCTTTATCATTACTCAAGTCACATTCCTCTTCTAGTTAATAAACCACATAATCATCAGAAATTGCTGGCCTTTTCTACCTTACAGACCTTCGCAATTCTGTTTCTTGTGATTGATCATTTACGACTTGATAATCATTAATATGCTCATCATTGACACGTTCACTTTGCATGGTTTGAATATCCATATGTTGTTTCAGTATGTTGTTAGAGTGTGATACAACAAAAGGAACAGCAACTTGACGAGAATTACTAGGTGTTGTTTCATTCACCCGATTCTCTTGAATATTCACATTTCATGAATCATCACTCCCACTGAACTTACAATTCTCAATGAAACGAGCATTTTCAGATTCAACAATCCTTGTAATAGCCGATGAAGAAACCACTAATGGTTCTTGCATTGAGCTTCTTTTCATGTGGATTATATATCCTAACTTCTGCTGGACAACCCCAAACATGGATATGTCTTAAGGTAGGTTTCCTTCCTAACCACAGTTCATAAGGTGTCTTAAGAATTGCCTTACTAGGAACCCTATTTAGCAGATATGCAGGGGTCTTTAAACCGTGCATCCACAATGATAAAGGTACATTACTGTTATTCATCATACTCCTAACCATTTCGATAAGAGTACGATTCTGCATTTCAGCTACACCATTTTGTTATGGCATATCCGGCATTGTATACTATGCACAAATGCCTCGACTTTTGAGAAACCTTACAAATGGACCTTTGTTTTATCCATTTTCATCAAATTTTCCATAATACTCACCACCTCTATCTGATCTCACTACCTTTACTTTTCTATCTAGCTGTCTTTCCACCTTATTGATGAACACTTCTATAACGTTCATCGCTTGAGATTTTTCATGCAGTAGATACAAATAACCATAACGTGAGTAATCATTTATAAAAGTGATAAAGTATTTTTCATCACTCCATGAAGGAGTGTTGAATGGACCACAAATATCGGTATGTATCAATTCTAAAAGTTTGCTACTTCTTGTGGCATGATACTTTGATGTGTGTTTAGTTTGCTTTCCTTTAATGCAATCTATACACATGTCCCAGTCATCAAAATTTAATTGAGTTAAAATATTACTTTTCATTAACCTCATCATCCGTTCTTTACATATGTGACCTAGACGTTTATGCCATAAAAAAGCAGAACTTTTATTTGTTGCACCACGTTTTAATCCAATTGCATGATCAACGTTAAATAGAGATTCTATAAATTTAACATCAAGATTGAAACAATACAAACCATTTTTCATAATACCAGAACCATAATAGTATTCATGTTTGTACATAGAAAATACACCATCACCAATCTTAATATTAAAACCTTTACAATCCAACTTAGCAACAGAAATTAAATTCCTAGCACACTCAGGAATATAAAGACACTCTTCTAGATCCAGGTGGTATCCGGTATTCAGGATCAATCTATATGTCTGAATTCCTTTTATTTGTGCCTTCATTCTGTTTCCCATATATAGGAACTTTTCAGTACCGTTTATGGGTTGGATAGAAAGAAATCTCTGCGTAACATGAGACACATGAGTAGTAGCACCAGAATCTAACCACCAAGTATTATTAGGTACTTCTATAATATTTGATTCAAAACATACTGAAACAAATAGTGTACCTTTCTTTTTGAACCAAGCCTTCCTTTTCGGACAATCCTTTTTGATATGTCCAGCTTTGTTACAGAAGAAGCACTTAAGCTCTTTACGGATTTGACCATCATTTGTCTTTAATTGGCCTTTTCCCTTCCGCTTGTTCTTTTTACTTGGCTTTCCTTTTCTACTATTGGCAACCTTCTGAAATATCAAATGTACGGTATGGTCTTTCAGCTTCTTCAAACCTCCTTTCTTCTTGAATCAGCATGGCCTTTATTTCTTGAAAGTTCAATTTTTCTTTTATGATATTATAATTCACCTGGAACTGGCCAAACTCAAGAGGAAGTGAGTTGATGATGAATTGAACAAAGAATGATTCACTTATATCCATACCCAACGTTTTCAGCTTTGTCGCCAAATTGGCCATGCTTGTTACGTGATCATGAATGAGTTGAGACCAATTAAATTTCTTGGTCATCAACTCACTTATCAAGCTCCCTACAACAAACTTATCTGTAATGTCTGATTGGGAATATGCCTTTATTTTCTACATGAACTCCTTAGCATCATTCACTTTTGGCATTGATGGCTTAACGTTTTCAGCCATCGTCATCTTCATTAAGCTTAAACACAACCTGTTAGACTGCTCCCAAGTCTCATTATAAGACTTGTCAACTTTCGTACTGGTCTCAATAATAGCTGGTGGTCTATCACAAACTAATGCTAAGTCCAAATCCAACACACCCAGTTGAAACTGAATTTGTTCAGACCAGTCAGCATAGTTTAGGCCATTGAACTTAATAAAAGCATTACCAAAAGCAAATAGATTAACAGAACCTGCAAAATGCAATATATACTCTACATTAATGTTTGGAGCAACCTAAACCAGATTCAAATAAATATAAACTAATTTCTTTAAGTTCACCTTTGGCTAATTCTTAAAAAAATGTACAATTCATGATGTTATAATCTTTAATTGACTTATAAACATACTTAACACAATATATTTAACATCTTTGGATATTTAAACATATCAATTAAATATATAAACATGTCACTTTAATATTATTAATTATAAACATTGGTCCACCTTTGGGTGACCTACTAGTTTATAACTAATAATCACATTTCAATAACATCATAACAATTACATGAATAAAATGCACAATTTAATATTGATCCTTTCAAACTAGGTCACTTTGGCGACTACTGAGTTTCTATACAACAATATTTTAATTGAGTAAACTTTCATTTAATAACCTATAATTAAACTGTCCTTTCATGCCTTGCAGATGACTAGCGGACAGGAAATTATCGTCCGAAAACTATTGATATTGTCTGAAAACTCATACAGTTTGTACAGATTCAAACCAAGAACGTCGGCCACGTCTTCAGCCTCATCCGAAATCGTATGAAAATTTGTACATATTCAAAACGATATCATCCGCTGCATCCGCTTCGTCCGTTGATCGTCCAAAATCGTATGAATCTTTGTACATATTCAAAATGAAGTCGTCCGCGTCGTCCTCTTATTGTTCGAAATCGTATGAATCACTTTACAGATTCAACACGACATTGTCCACCCACTTTTCTGAACGTTTGAAAATGTCCAACAGTGAACTTTTTCATGAATTTGTTTCGTCCGACAATAGTACATGTCGTCCAAATCCTTTAAACCTAGCGTCCGCATGATGAAAAATTTACACAGAAACAGTTTTCTCTAGAATAATCATAATTCTTTTCTTCGATTTCATCTATAATTTCTTTCGTGCATAATACGCACGAATTGAACATTCATTTTCATGCATAACCTTTCATGAAATCAAACTAACCCATTTTCATGGTAAATCAATACGTGTATTTAACCATGCTTTGATACCAATTGTTAGAACATCTACGTTTCATACAAACAATACATTCATCCCATTCAACGATATTGATTTAACCATTCTGTCTATAATATGCGAAATTAAACAAACAATTTTACCAACCTTGGTCCATGATAAATAAAAGCTTTTGAAGTCGACTTTGATGTTAGTGCTTTTATCAATCTTAAACCTTTACTTTAATTCGTCTCTTCGATGATTCAGAAACCCGTATAGTGCACCGTAATTTTTGCAGAGATTTTTCAGAGAGAGATATCGTTAATTCATTCACATTCATTCTCTAATTGCTCTCTAGGTGATGAAGAAGACAACCATACAAAGGTATCCCTCCATACACACCTTTTTCATTCATGTCTCTTCAATCACACCTTTTCAACTATACTTTTACATTTAATAATATTAAGGAGAGAGAATTAAAACCCAATTAACTTAATGTCTTTTATGCTTAATGTTGAACATATTCAAAAAGGGATATATTCCACAAATTTGAAATTTGAACGATATTGTTAGCACCAAGAAATCTGTTGAGATAATTAGTTAATAAATTTGTTCCATTAATTATCTCTTAAATCTGTTGCGATTTATTATGGTATCAGAGCAGTTTTTTTCTCTCATCTGTGTTTTTTTTAAATATCAGCAGTGATACTCCATCTGCGATTTTACTTATCTTCATCTGTTTTATTTGTCATATCAAATAAACAAGATCTGTGTTATTGTCATTACACATAATTTTTATCAGTACTCAATCTTCTTCTTCTCAATGTCTATCGGACCTTTTGTTCATCTCGTAGGTACGATACTCTCTTGTCCTTCTCCTATTTGGATTATAGATTCTGGTGCATCTAATCACATATGTTCATCAATATCATATTTCTCTTCTTATATTGCTATCGACACCAAAATTTCGGTTCAATTGTCTGATAGATCTCATGCGCCCATAACTCATATTGGCACAATCAATCATTCTCCAACTCTTATCCTAACGAATGTTTTCCACATTCCTTCGTTCAAATTCAATTTATTATCTGTCTCACAATTAACAAAATCTTCTAATTGTGACGTCATTTTTTCTTCTTCTGAACGTTTATTTCAGAACCGTGTAACGAAGACGACGATTGGTCGGGGTAGAGCTCACAATGGACTTTTTCTTTCCACTTCCAGCACACTCTCTTTGTCTGGATATGCTGACTCAGATTGGGTTGGTTGTCCAACTACACGTCGATCAACAACTGGTTATTTCACCATGTTAGGTTTTAGTCCAATCTCATGGAAAACCAAGAAACAATCGACTGTTTCTAGATCTTCCGTTGAAGCAGAATATCGCTCGCTTTCATCACTCACTTCTGAGCTACTTTGGTTGTGTTATCTTCTTCGTGATCTTGGCATTATTCACAGTGAACCGATTCATATATTTTGCGACAATCAAGCAGCTATTCACAATGCTCACAATCCTATCTTTCATGAACGCACTAAACATATCGAGATCGATTGCCATTTTGTTCATGAACAAATTCAGAAAGGTTTCATTTGCACCTCCTACTTGCGTTCTTGTGACCAATTAGTAGATATCTTCGCCAAACCGCTAGGCGCCGACACGCTTCGTCGACTACTTTGCAAGTTGGGTATCCTTGATATTTCAAACCCACCTCCAATTTGACGGGGGGTGTTGGACATATCCAAAAAGGGATATATTCCACAAATTTGAAATTTGAACGGTATTGTTAGCACCAACAAATCTGTTGAGATAATTAGTTAGTAAATATGTTCTATTAATTATCTCTTAAATCTGTTGCAATTTATTACTTAACAACCATCACATTAAACACTTTAATATTAAGTCAATGTTACTTTAATTAACATGGACCACATTACTAGATTATTGGTACATAATCTAACAATAGTTTCCTATTGAATCCCCCTCTGAACCAGTCTACTACAACTTGAATCACACAGATCTAAACAACTCCAAAATTTATTCATTCTGACTCTTATTTTATTTGAACAGGCTTGGAATTGGCCAAGCCTACTCAAGGTTTACGAGTAAGTATACAATCTCAAATTTTATTGATATAAATGACAAAAGTGTGATACTTAAGAGAGAAATTCTAACCATTTTTACTTGAACATTGCCCATAAATTTCATTTAGGTAAGAAATGAATTCTCAAAATTTGTGCGAACAATTAAGTTTGCATTACTAAATCGAGGTTATATTTTCACTATTTAATACTTTTTATAGCATATAATTGTGGTAAAAATAATAAAAATTCTTGAAATAATGTGTGTTTATGTGAACATATGAAAACAAATGGAATTGATGGATGTCTGGTGAACAGGTTTCTTAGAAGCTATCAAGACCAAGTAATGGTTGATATCATGGGTCAGGTAGCCTACCGATCTAGGAAATGTTCGATAAAGGATAGTTACTTATCAAAGATCTACCAGTTGCAAGCTGGCATACAGATGAGGTGATTAACAATTAATAGTGTAAAACGAATCATGGAAATAGATGCTTATTTTAGGAATATTAAGATTTTCATAAGATAGATAGTGAAATTCACTTTCTAATCTACTTTGAGGATTTAATCATATTTAAGAGATATAATTGATTTTTGATATTTAATTTAATATAATATTTAATTATCAAGGATATGGACATTAGACAGTTAAATCAGATTGTTTTGATTTACTAGATACAATTAAATAAGTTGAATGATAATATTTGTAGTTATAACAATAAATAGATTTCTCATATTTAAATGAACAAGGAAATTAACACCAAAGACTATAGTTTGCAATCAATGACAAGTCAAACTTTGAAAAAATTTTGCTAACAATTAAAACTCTGAACTATAAAAAATTTTCGCTGGCAACCTCGCAGTTACGTATTCATCCAAATCCGTCGACTTTAATGCCTCGGTTTTGTTGACTCCAAGAACCATTGAACGGAGACGAATGACGTTAATTATCGGGGGCCAAGGGATGTCCCTTATGCCTGTTGGAAGACAGATTGTCGTTGGAATGATTATCAGGTGATGGCGAAAAATCTTCATTAGCCATTGGATCGAGGAAAGACGTCCCCAGCTCGGAATTGACGGCCAGGATTGAATTGCCATTTTCCAAAGGCGATGGCGGACGAACGTCCATGGCCGTTGGATCGAGAGAGGGACGTCCCTTATAAGGATTGACAATCAGGATTGAATTTTCCATTTTGTAAAGGCAATGGCGAATGATGGTTTTGGCCATTGGATCGAGGGAGGGACGTCCCTTATAGGAATTGACGGCCAGGATTGAAGGACGTTGAAGGGCCACATGCAAAGCACACGCGTTTTTAAAAGGCGAGAATTCCCTCATTTAAGATGGATGTCCCTCCTCCACAACGGACGTCCCTTGACCTATTTCAGACGTCTCTCATACATAATGGATGTCCCTTGCCCCAAGATGACGTAGTTTTGCCAATTATGGACGTCGTTAGCCTCACAATGGACGACTCTCATCTTAAGACGACGTCGTTTAGGCTATAACGGACGTTCTTCTTAATATGAGGGATGACCATTTTCGATCGAGGGTCTTTCTCTGAACATTGAACGCAATGTTTCTCCTATCGACGGACACAAATTGGCCTACATAATCGCGAAGGACGTCCCTTGCCTTAGCTATTGCTGAGAGAAATTTCGTCTTCCTCTAACCAACTCAAAATTTGATATCTATCCTCACGTTTGTTGAAGCGTAAACTGACGTCATGTTAGCCTTTTTGTTAGACTAAGGTATATTTTGATGATGGCTAAAATGTTGGTTAATTTAATAAATCAATAAGTTGTATTTTGTGTTGTATTTTGTATTTACCGGATATTATTTGTATCTGTTTATAATTATATTTATATCCGTGTTTATTAAAAATACCCTCAAATTGGGTATTATTAATGTGCTAATAAGTTTACTTGAGTCCATATAGTGTTGCATATCTTTTAGGGACTTAGTATAGTTTAGGGGTTAATTTTTGGTGAAGGGTGGACGAGACGCAGATGAAGAAACTGGGTCAATTCTGTGCTTGTACATGCGAACAACACGCAGACGAATATCGTCTTCTGAAATCTTCCAGAGTTGTGCCCTTGAGTATTTGGACGAGCTGAGGATGAGGAAATGCGTCCAAAATGTTTTCAGACAATATGTAGATGAACGCGGACAAGCTCGAACGGTAAAGTTTTGAATCTATCATTTTTCAGGGCCTTTTCAGACTACTAGTGGATGACTAGCATATGAGGATTTGCGTCCAAAACAGCAGAACTGTGAAGTTTTAGATGACTAGCAGATGATGATCTGCGTCCGAAATAGTTGAACAATGAAGTTTCGGATAACTAGCGAATGGGGATCTGCGTCCAAAACAGCTAAACAGTGAAGTTTTGGATGACTAGCGGATGCGGCTCTGCGTCTGAAAAGTCCAGAATGTGCATAATGGCTATATGTTCTATGGTCGACCGAAAGCTTCTCTTTGCGTCTGAAAGTCCACTGCCTATACATATGAGTTCACTTCAAGCTCTGCATAATGAACGGAGAATCGAGGTGAATCCCTACCAAATTCAAGACTCGATTCATATACTATAAACATTGTAAATCCAATTCTCCCCACCCATAAACTTGCGAGTTATTATTGGGAGAATTCGGATTAGTTTTTTAGAGCTTTAAATTTCTGATTCTTTATTGTGTTAAATTGTAAAGGATAATTTCCTAAGAATTTATCGCACAAGGGTGACACCCAGAAATAGTTATAGGCTTGATTGAACACCTATAAGTTCAATAAAAGGATGACTCCCTATAATCATCAAAATATAGGGTGACGCCCCGTAATAGTTAAAGGTTGACGACTCGCAATAGTCAAGGGTAACGCCTTTAGAATTAGTCTTTGTAAACGGTTTAATTGACACTTGTAAGTCAATTAGTTAGTGGATCTCCAAGTGAAATCTTGGAGCGCGGGGGTAGGTGTAACACCATGATATTTTTAATTATTGGGATATTACAGGACGTATTAGGAGCGTTAGACCTACAAGTATTTTAGTGATAAGAAATAAATTAGATTTAATTTGCTAAATTAAATCAATCGCAACTAGGATAGGTTTAGAAATGATAAATTGGGGTATACTGATTTATTTTGATAAAATAAATTAATAATGGGGTATTTTAAAGTTAAATTTATGAAAATATTTTAATTAAAAATTAGATTTAAATAGAATTAGAATTTAATTAAAACAAAAATGATGAAATGGCCAAAAGGCCATTCCATGTTTCGAGTTCGCGGGTAGAGAGCGAGAAAGGGATAGAGCTCGCTGGGCGATCGGAGCTCGCTGTCGACGGTGAGCGAACGACGAATGATGACCGAAGGCGATGACGAGTTGCGACGTCCAGGCTAGGCGGCGGCGACGGCATGGTTCGCGGCTAGGGCTCGCGATTTGGGGCTCGGGATCGGAGCTCCTATCGTGGCATTTTCCGGCGACGAATTGGAGGTATGTTGGTCTGGTTTTCTTCCCCTTTGTGTTCTGATAGTCGGATGTTGGCTAGGGTGATTGGAATCGACAATTTGAGAGGGATGCAAGGGGGTTGGCGTTTCGGCAGAGGAGTGCTTGTGGAGCCGTGGTTTCGGGATGAACCGTATCTGGTGTGTTGCAGGGTCCACCTCTCTAGCTTGGTGGCTCTGCCGACACTTGATGGGGAGCAAATTCAATGGGATTGGTTGACAAATTGGTGTGGCAGACAGTATGCAGTTGATAAATTGAAGACGTTGTCGGGTTTTGTCTTCTGGCATGGGCGGATAAATGGAGTATTGAGAGCGAGAGGAGAGGAGAGAGAGCTTATTTGGATGGTTGAAGGCCGAGACAGAGGGAGGGTAAGCTTTGGAGCTGAAGTGAGCTATTGCATACTGGAAGCCGGAGTCAGAGAAGCTGTCGAGAGCTAGAGTGCTGCCTCTGGTCTTCAGGCTACTGTCCTACTGAAGCTTAGAGCTAATGGGTGAGCAGTTCCTCCTCTGTTCAATTAGTAGATGCATATTAATGGAGTATATGATGTGGATTTTTGAAGTGCTCTATGTATTTAGGATAACTATTGTTAGATGGGTTTGTTGGATAAACTTTGAATTGACATTCTGTAAGCATGAGCATACTGGTTTAGCATTGTTGTTTGTGAGAGATTTATGTTATTTTAAATGGTTAAGGCTACTTGATAAATGAGATTGGTTATGTTGTTATTAGGACTTTTGCTGAAAATAAGTCGATGGAAAGCGTTAGGTGATTAGGTTCGAACTAATGACGTCGATGTTTCTTAAGATAATGAATGATAGAAATGTGATTAATGATTGGTGATTAGTAATGATATGATGTTATGAATTTATGAAGGTATCGGAAGAGAAGATAGGTAACTATTAAGTGCCAACCGCGAGAAAGAACTGAGGTAATGATTGGGTAGAGTCGGCTGTCTAAGCCCTACCTACGAGTATAGAATAGATTGTTTCGTTATGGTTATTTTATATGTTTATACTTGAATGTTTAGCTTTGTTGTTAAATTCTGTTGTTGGCTGCTCTGTTTCTTTGAATAAGTTGTTAGTGCTAATTTCCTGGTTCATTACTTGGCTGCTATTAGTGCAAGTTCATCGATATTTCCTTGGTTGTTAACTCTGAAGGATTGTTAGCTTGTGATTGTTAGTTCTGTGATTTCTGTTAGTTCAGTAATTCCCTTTTTAGTAATTCCTTGTTTTACTAATTGTGTTAGATGATTTAATTCTATTTAAATTCTGTTAACCCTTTCCTTACTAAGCTTTTTTAGGCTTATAGTTTACTCGTGGTGTAGGTATCTGCAAGAGAAGATGGTGTGTGAACTCGAAGCAGTTGATGAGCAATTTTGCACGCAAGAAGGCTTGTGGTTGGCCAGGCTACGAGAAGATTAAGATATATTGAGTTGTAATTAAATTAATTTACGTCTTCTTTTCTTAATTTGTAATTTAATACCTAGTTTATTTGCTTTTTAATTCTTTACGCTTCCATAGTATTTTAAATGTATGATTTTAACGTTTCCGCAAATGTTTTTATTACCGCAACGTTTTAAGGGTTTTCTAACGGTCTGGTTTGCACTCTAATATTTCTTTCATAAATTTTAACGCATTTTTCAAAGGGATTTACGAAAAGAATCCGGGTCGTTACAGTAGGCGAATTTGTCG